>JACEVL010001053.1:0-35000 GCA_020284085.1 Aporrectodea caliginosa
AGCACAAGACCTGCTGAGAGAAAACGTAGCATAGCAGATCTGGTGTTTTATGGGCTAAATATTTATCCATTGGTCTTTGTCAATGTTAGTGAGACAAATTTGTCATATTTTGTCTCACTATGTCCTGAAAACCTATCAACGCTAAGCAGTGATCCCGCCCTTAATAAAAGAGAAACCAGAACGCCAGCTTCGGGCGCCATGTAAATCTAGCCAAACATTGGATGAATATAATGTAGGCTAACGAAATGCTCCTGCCAAAAAGGAACCGGAACGCCGTTCCGGTGCGTTCCGGTCTCAACCGATCCTTGACTTAAGTCCAAAGATAACCATAGAAAACTAAGTTTATGACAAAATCGATTAAAAATTGCAAATATTCTCTAAAAACACAGCTCCAAAAGTCATACACAGTTACAGCGAAAACCTTGTATACCTAAGTTACATGCATGTGACAAGTCCTTGTAAGCATCGTAAAGTTTCGTCTGTAAGAAATCATAACTTTGTAGGCCATACGCTGCTACGCAGCGACATAGCCTACCAAAACGTAACTAAAGGCTAAAACATCGAATATCGCCCGAGCACAAAAGGAGTAAACTATAAAATTTAATGTAAGCAAATAAAAAGAACAACGGAAAATTATGGACAAACAACAAATAAGCAAAACAAGTCGGTAAAACTAAACTAAGACCATAAATATTCTGTCTTGTAGGCAGGCACTAGCGAGACTTAAATTCAAGAGGAACCAACTTCACAGACCATTGGCAAAATCCTGGTCATTTGGGTCATTATAGTCAATGGAAGTTCCATGTAAACTTATATAGAAAAGCAAGAGGAGGCAACTCTCTCCTCGTGCCTCAATGTAGCTACGCCAATGCTTGTAGGCTATAGGGAAGAAGAAATTTCAAACTCTGGTTAAGGATCATAGACCTAGACGATATTATCTCATTGACTTTGACGGCATCGACACAGACCTCGGAGTACAATAATATTATATAAATGGCATTTTCTGTCTGCGCTGTGCAGCATAGTGTTCCGCGCCACCTAGCGAAGAATTGATAAAGTACAGTCGGCCGTTAGATACGCATTCATTTGGCTCTGGGTTTTATAAAACCTCGTTGATTTGTGATGCCGTCCATTGTATCGCCACCATGTAATTGTAATTAGTAATTTTCACCACGCCTGTGTCTAATGCACAAGGAAGATTTAAACCGACCCATCACCATTGCACTTAATTAATGTTATGTAAATGTAGGGCCTAATTAATGTAAAACTCCGAAATTTCACAGCGCCACACTATAGCCTAATGCCACGTCGGAAAGACCGGCGCTATATCAAATCCGCAATAGCCAAACTCCTCGTTGTCATGTCAATCAATCAATCAATCAATCAATCAATCAATCAATCAATCAATCAATCAATCAATCAATCAATCAATCAATCAATCAATCAATCAATCAATCAATCAATCAATCAATCAATCAATCAATCAATCAATCAATCAATCAATCAATCAATCAATCAATCAATCAATCAATCAATCAATCAATCAATCAATCAATCAATGCTTTAATTGATCACCGAAAACATATAAACACGGAAACAGTTTGTTAAGTTATACATGCAGTGTCAATGGGCAACCCCAAAGGAACGAACCGTTCCGCTGACAGAGGTCGCCCGATTACAGTCAATCATTTTGTCCTCATCTATATTAGGCCTTTTCAGTCCATTGTAGTTTCGGTCCCATACTTGGTCTGCCTTTGTTTCTTCTTCCTTCGAATCTCGCAGGTAGAGGGATTGCGTGCGATTCTGTCATTTCCTGCGATTCAGGATATTTACACTTATTAACATGTGTTATAACCAACGACCTGGTTATAACTTTACTATTCATTATTTGAGTAATAAAGCCTATGCTTACTTACTTACTTAACTCTATCTAGGATCAGTTGCGCACACATCTACAAGGTGCGTTGTGATTGGATAACCTGTTTTAAATGCACTTTTAAAAAACAAGTGCGAGTTTAGGATTTTAAAACTAGGATTTTTATGTTGAATTTGTAGAATTTATTTTGCAGAATCTGTGCTGAATTTTGGTGAATAGAGCTTTAAAATATATCTTTCAGAAGTTTCGTTCATGATTTATCATTCTGAAAGAACAGAACTACAAACTTATTACTGGGGGCAGGTCAAATTAAGGGTTACATACAGCGGCTTTTGTTGCGCTATGAGTTATTGTTAAGCTTTTAAATGAAAAATTAAATATGTGTTTTGACGTGAAATGTGAGGTGCTTTACTCTAATGTGAAATAGTTGGAGTTCGGTTCTAGAGATGTACGTGGGTACCTTACCTTTCTCGACCACATAACTCGGCAGGTGCGGCCCGAATCCCCGAAACGAATTTCGGCCGGATCCCCGAAATTGATTTTCTAAGTCCGACCCGAATGAATATAGGCCTAATTAACAAATAAACATGTGAATAGGCAGCATATCGCTAGGTCTATGTCATGTTAACAGTTTAACTCTGAATAGTTTTTTTGGAGTTCGGCCGCTTTCTAGAAAACTGTTTTCGGGAAATCGGGTTTTTTTCAGCGTTTTCGGGGATTCAGGTTTCGGGGATTCGGGTTGATCCCTAACTCGGCCATCTCACAGTTGCTACTCATGCACATTCGTGACTGTTTATGACGCCCAGTACGTGATAAGAAGACGACCTGCACAGTAGTCGCCTCTGTTGTCTACTCAAAACTCGACTACTGTAATGCCATTTTCTACAAAATGGACATCTCTCAAATGCAATGCCAAACAGTAGAGAACGCTCTTGTCCGTGCAGTCAATAAAAGTCCAAAACATTCCAGTCCTGAAATCACTTCATTGGCCAAAAGTAGTCCCTCAGTACATCCATGCAAACACAGGAAGACCAGAAGTACTGCTAAGTCAAATTCACTAAGTTTTGCTTTTAGATTTTGTGACATTTTTATTTTCTTTTGCCTCAGAAAATGGAGTGTTTGGCTAATGATCATGCTTCAAGTCAGACTGTCAGTGCTTTTTTCGTCTCCTGCTGTGAAGGACCTGGTGTTGCCAGCCTAGTCGTCAAAAAAGCAACTGAATACCTTCAGCAAGAAGACCAAGGTATTCAAAACCATGCACAGTCTGCAGTGCTGAGAGGTTAAATAAAAATGAAAGATATTGAATTGTATTTACCCACTGAGGATGACCATTTTTATTGTCCAGTTAAAAATTATACTGTAATAATTAAAAAAGTAAATGTAGTGTAAGACTTGTTGACATCTGAGTGTGACCAGAAATGACAAGAATCTAAGCTGTCTGATGTGAAAGAATTTGCACTATAGTCTGCTGCCGGACAATAGGGTTCAATTACTTTAAAAGGTCACATAGCGCTGTAGTTAAGGAACAAAAAGATTGTGATTAAGTATGAAACTATTTATGTCTCTAACTACATCCAAAAATTGTTTGAGTCATATTGAAAATTGGATTACGTCTGTGACACGGTTGCAGAATTGCATTGATGAATAAAACTGATTCTGATGTAAAACTCTTTTGATGTTGGATTCTTTTAGATAATTCTCAATTAGTAGTGATTGAAGTTCCAGCCACTGTATCTGAATTTTGTGTGCGACTGTTTCGTAAATATGGACTTCACCGAAACGAAAGAGAGACTGTCCTAGGACCAGCCGATCAACTGGTGGCCACACAGCTTGTCTTGGCTTCACAAAATCAAAAGGTAACAAATTCTATGTATGGTTAAATACCGTGGCACAATCTAGTCTAATCTGGAAATTTCAATAGTTCTGATATCATAATGTGCAAGGCATCAGTATATAGTTGCTTCTAAGCAGGTCTACCTTGCCAAATTATAATGCATTGGACAGAAAAAATAATATTGGGATCCTTTATTCTGTTCCATTGCAGGCTGCACAAGCAATGCAAACAATTGTAGTTAATGTATATACAGTATTGATCATGTAGTGTTAGTATTTCTACGGTTGTGTTTGTATGTTAGAGCATTTAATGACTGGCAGTCTTTGTTGAATCATTAAAACCACCTGAAAAGTATCAGTAGTGGTTTTAGTTTAGTAACACTGTGTTAACAAAGATCATTAGTGTCGCCCTCCTTCATCCAGGCTTGGGACTGGCACTAGGGCATGGATGTGCAGTGGCAGAGTTCATGTGAAAGATGATGCAGTTACACCTGTGTCTTTGCTTAAGAAAGAGAATTCTTCCATTGAAAATTTGCGTTTGTTTGAGAAACTTGTTAATGATTGCAATTACCTTACTGTTCTTTGCTTATCTGATCAATAGATGATACTCCGGCGTGTAAACACTGACTTGACTCAGCTCCGGATACCCCTCAGATACATTCTATTGCAATCTTAAAACTGTCCACTTTAGCCGAGGTTGGGTCGGGAACGCTCATGAATAGTAACCTTGAAGGGGCGCTATATAAATCCTCGTAATGAATGCATAAGACATTTTGTTGTTCCCACAAGGGGCTATATAAATCCTCGTAATGAATGAATAAGACATAAGACATTTTGTTGTTTTGCAAGGGGCTATATAAATCCTCGTAATGAATGAATAAGATATAAGACATTTTATTGTTCCCCACAGTATATATACATATGTTGCACACAGTAATAGACAACAGTAAGTGATAATTAGAATGAATGAATAGATATAGATAGTTTTCAAAGAATATATCATCAAGCTTTCTTAGAGCTGATATCTTAGAGATAGTGTATTATTGTGTTGTGTGTTTGCAGGATCTTGGGAATTTCGATGTCGACGTCAGCAAAGTTCTTGAAGTTAATAGTAAACTGATTCATTCTAAGTTGTCTTCTGTTGCTGGAAATAATGAGGAATCGTCTTCAGAGTTTGAGGAAACCAGTTTCTCTGAATTTATCGATAACTACAACAGGTTTCTTCGACACTGCAATTCTGTTGATTGGATGGATGTTATGAAATCTATGCACGAGGAAATAAACGCAAACTTAGAGCTGCACAATTACATCCAGAGAAGAGATTTCCTTGTGTTGAACCCAAGAGATGATTTCATCGAGGTAGGTAATGCATGTATTACATTAGCAATGTCTGGCTTATGCTGACTTATTTAAAGCGTTTTATGTAAGTGTTTAGGTACATACATACAAGCTGGGGTGTGGCCAATTGGCATTTTTTGCTGATTTATGAATCCGGATATTACCCGGATAGTTGACCTGCTTTTTTGCCAAATCCAGATTCAAACAGATTAATCGGCAATGTTTATTTTTTGTTTCTAGGCACTGTTTGTTACTCTGTCATCGCAGAAATAAAAAAACAATCTTGCGAGATGTAATTCAAACAAATTTTATTATTTTACATGGACAAAGATTAAGATTACCATTAAGAGGAGGTCGCCAAAAAGGTGTAATTATTTTTGTTTTAATGAAAAAAGAAATTGTTATTGGTCAAAAATATTACTTCTTTTGGTATTTGGATCGGTAGTCCTGGGATGCGCTGATTCCGATTGATTGGTCTAGAGCAAAATCCGACCAGAACCGATTTCCGGATCAAGATTCAGCCACACCCTAATACAAGCATACACACATACCAATACATTCTTCCAAATTGTATCTTTAACGTTTTTAGGTACTTTGATGGATTTTGTTAACAGACATTAATTTTTTGCCATGTGTTATGTTTCTGTAAATTATATTTTCTTCTGTGTATTTTCACAGAGGACTCTTATGTGTGAACTTGCAAAGGGAAAAGAATGTGCAATCTTGTCAATGTCTCTGTCGCTGAATGAGTCATTCAGTCCAGAAACAACGCCTCACTCGGCAGAGCTGAGTGTTGAGAAGTGTTCAAAGGAGGAAGCTCTTTCATGTGTGTCTTCAGTTGTTACATCGAGTCTCTCCATCAGTGAAGTAAGTGAATACCTACAGTTAGGAGTGGATTACCGGTAGTTGCAGTGGATATTCCAGAGTGAGAGGTAGTACTTAATCACAAATAAGTAATCTTGTGTTTGGAAATATGCTTTGCCTGTTGCAGATAAAAGATAATTTCAAGCAGCATTTATTTCTGCATAATTTGTGTGATTTGGCATGCTCAGATTTTAATGTTGTTACCATTAGCTATAGTTGGTACACGTATAGTACTTTCTTCACTTAGGAAATTGCAACAGAAGTTACCATGTGATTGAGACAGATTTCAGCATGCAGAAGAATTTCTGTACCACTTTAACTGCAAATAAATTAAACTACTAAGATTTTTAGCATGTCCTTTTAGTTACACAGGCAAATGTACTTAACCACCATCAGATTTATCTTCTGTCATTAGTAAAAAGTAAATGTGTGTTGACTGATCTTTTGCCTGTGAAATATTTTCATGTCTGTTGTATTGTCAATGTTAAACTTTGTCATTATTGAAGAGTAATAATTTATTTGAATGTACTGCAATAAAAGATGATTGTTTTCTTTTGTTCAGGTATTTGCTGTCCACTTATTCTTGGCTTACTTGGAGCTGTTGGTGAACTCCAGGAATGAACTTGCTCTTGCACGAGTTATCAACATTCCAGATCGAAAGTTGGACCACAGTGCTTTCACAGATATCAAGCATGAAGCTAAGAAGCGAAAGTTGTCAATGTACCAGGTCTGTAGATAAAGAGGATCTTCTTCATTGCCTAGTACAATCGATTTATAAAGTACCGGTATATTTTACTCAGAACATTTTTATTTCTGTTCTTCATATCTGAAAGTTTATGTAGCATCTTTAAGAAATTCTTAAGGTGCTGAGATAACAGTGTCTTAAAGGTATTAAGGGTGTGAATTAGTTTTCAGCCAAACAACTGTTTGCACTGTTACTTCTTAATTAATTAATTAATTAATTAATTATTTTATTAATTATTAATTAATTAATGAAATCGCTAAGTTTTGGGGGTCTTGTCAGTTGTCAATATCAAATGTTTTGGATGTAATTTATAATATGTTGATGATGCCTATAAGTTTGGAAGTGTCTTAATGTGCATTATGCATTCTGGATTGTACTCTTAGACTATTATATCGTTTACAACACGTGTGCGGTTGGGAGGCAGGAGCTATGCCCCTACACAGGACTGCCCGCTGGTGCAACACTCTGAAAGTCTTGCGAGATTCACCGACTTCATGGATAAACTTCAGACGATCATTGAAGAGGACACTGTGACAGAGTGAGTCTGACTGTATTGTAAAATTTTGTTATAATCCATGGCTAACAGAAACTGCGTAAAAAAACTGGTGCATTTTGTTGAGGGATTTGCAGGGCTAAGGGTATATTGTCAATAATGTTTTATGTGAGCATGAATTGTGTTGTGCTGCAGGAACTTTGTTGACCATGTGAGAAAACTAAATATGATCTCTAAAACTATTTTGAGAATATATTAACTGAACTCTGAAAGTAAAAGTAGAACAACTTAATTACAATGAATATGCATTCTATGCTAAAGTATGCGAATTTGGTGTTTCTTTAACTATTTTTATTTGTTTATAATGCCTAAGGTTGATTATATAGTATAAATACAGTGTAAGCTTGACTGACTGAATCATAGTCTATATGATCTTGGGTTATCGCACTGAATTGTGCAAAGCTTAGAATAGAATCACACCTCTTTGCCAATTCTGATTGACAAGGTAGTGTATCGCTGGTTGGATTATATTTGATATCAAATCAGTGGCTATAGAAATACTTTATTGTTTTAAGGTCTGCAGTCAAACGAGTTGTGAGTGTCATCAAAACAAACATAAGGGGTTCCAGTCAACAGCTCAAGACGAACACAGTCGAAAAAGTTGCATCTCATTTATTGGATCAAGCCGCTGTGATCATGAACTCGAAGTGTTTGGAACTAAACACTAGTCCGACTCATGTAGGTATCATTAGATAAATGTAAAAGTCTTGCTTAAGATTATAATGAGACCATGGAGAAGTTTAGCTAGTCGTTTATTGCGGCAGAGCAAGGCTTTTTCATACATTAAAAGACGTCCTCTTTTAATCTGTACACAGTTGTCCACTTTTAGCTATCCACCTTTGCAAGATACTTATAAAACGTCTGTGTTACATGAATCCGTCAGAACACTTGGTTTTATTTGTCTAATTTGCAACTGTTTTGTTGCTTCGATTGATTAAACTGTTTGCATGCATTTCTTGCCCACTTGTTTAGCAATTTTGAAAGAAATTGCTCAAAGCCAATGCTAAGATGTTACAAACCACAGAATGCTCGCAATATGTAAACATGACAGCCACTGATGGACCCAGTTGTTACACGCAGTGGTCCATGCCCTCATCCACGGGCGTATTTAGGGGGTTTATGGCCTCAAATCCCCGAAATAGATAATTGCCGGAAAAACTGACCCCCTTACTCTGCGACCATGTCCAATGGAAACTCTCCGAAATGGAAAACCCCAAATTGTTCCCTGGCTACGCCCATCCGGCCTAGTCCTTTATGTGACATAAAGAGCAGTTTACTGGTTACTTATAGCATTTGTCAATCAATCAATCAGAATTGATATAGCGCCCCTTCAAGATCCCTACTCAGAGGCGCTCCCGATCCAGGCCATACGGAAGAATGCAGTCTTCAACAGTTGGTGAAACTGAGAACAGTTTGGAAGGTGTCGTAAATCTAGTGTTAGCCCGTTCCAGGTTGTTGGACCAACCACAGAGAAGGAACGGCTCTGCATTGTTGCAGAGCGGGCGAATGGGACCGCCAGGTCACCATGGACAGAGGAGCGCAGTGCTCGGCGGTCCGTGCAAGTAGAAAGAGGGCGGCATAGCTCACGCAGGTAAGAGGGTGCCCAGCCTGATATTGTAACTATGTTAGATGTGTTGTTTTTGCAGAATGCAAGCGATGGAGGGTCTTTGGCCGGCAGACGAACACTTCGTATAATACGAACTTTGCTAGATCACTTTGCTTCACTTCCATCGACTTTACAAAGCATAGATGTCTTGACAGATGCTTTTGCGACTTCACAAAAAACACCCGTCAGGTTTCCGTCATTGATGTCCAAGTTTAGGTAAAGCTTTAACATTTTAAATTTAGCCTAATATATTAATATTAGGCTAAATTTTAAAGTCTTTGACCATCAGGTCGAGTTGTACAGAGAGAAATTAGTGCTATGAGATTCTTTTAAAATTTTGATCATACATGTGTCATAAGCTGTTGGTTTGGTTCGAATAGTGGTTGATTGTTAACGTGAGAGCCTTTGAAATTTATATTTTGGGTTTTATTGTTTAGTGCATTGTGTGATTAGACCAATTCACTTTCAGTGTCTTATAAGAAAAGGTGGGGGCTGATCATATAAGTCTTTGCTAAGCTTTGTAAATAATTCTTTTTGACAATTGTCGTGTTTGAACATGATATAATGAGGGCTTTCTTGAAGTAGTACTACATAGGTACCCAAATTCATATATATTAATATTAGGCTGAATTTTAATCCAGTTGTTTACTTGCTTATCCAATAGATCTCCCGAAGAATGTGATGAGCCTTGTCTGTCAGAGCGTCTCGCAAAACGAATTGTACTGAATGCAAGCAAGGCAAAGACGGTGAGTGGATCTTCAATCTTGATGCATTGTCAGCTATGTACTGCAGGAACTTTAAACTGTTTGTTCAAAAGTGCCAGGAAACTTCTTATGGTTTATGTTTATACAAGTATTTTTTTACCCCAGTCAGCAGTTTAAGACCGCTGTTTAAAAGAGGCTGGCATACATTTTGCAAACGCTTCAAGACAGAATGTGGATTGATATTGGAGGCCGTCTGTTATTTGAGACAGTTTCTGTTACTCTTTATACTCTTGGATTATTCGGCTGTTAAGTGCAAATTTCTTTGATGCTTCTACATTGCTTCTATCAATGTACTTGATAGCATTAAGTTTGAAATCAATATCTTCATCTGTTTCTTTTATACCTTAAATGCCGCTGACTGTAACACTAAAACAGGACTGCACGTCTTTCTCAACTAGTCTGCCATGTTTGTCTGATGAAGCATGGCATTCAAGAGCTCTCATACCCAACATTTTCATCCCCATACCAGGCTCAGAAAAAGAAACCCAGCATTTTTTAGTAGGACAGGCATTTAGAAAAAGCTGGTGTATATTTTGTTAATTTTTTTTACCTTGGTGGCTATTGAAGACAGGCATTTATTTGGGACCTGGCTCTGAAAGGATTTTTTTATTGTTTACTACTTTAATTTTACCCACTATTACAATTGCATGCAAACTAGAATCTAAAGAATTGCTTTCGTTTTTTTAAATTACTCTGATGTTCTTAGAAAAAGCGTTATACGAATTTTAACGTGAGTTAAATTGAAATTAATTATTTAGTTTTCATTCATTTCTGCTTTCTGTAAGTATTGTATTGTATTATATTTAAACATTTATAAAGCGCCTCTCACGTGAACACCAATCAGAGGCGCTCCCAGTGCGAAAGTCCTCGAGAATAAAAACAAGTTTTTTGGCAGCGAAAGTAAGTGTATTAGATTAAGAGATTCACTTAGTTTTGCTACAGATCTTATTTACTGGTTGTATGTGTTTGTCTATAGAAGTTGTCTGTCCAACCGCAGTCATGTTTTGCCTGGGCTTCTAGCGATGCCATGTCATCTGATTGCCGTCTCCAGTCGACAGTAGACCAAATGCCAAGGCAAGTCTTCTTCCATTCTGTAATTCCTAAATTTCGATGTTCTACTTGACATTATGCTTAAGAAATGACGGAAGAGGATGTTTTAATCAATCAATCAATGAAACTTGATATAGCGCCCCTTGCTCGATAAATGCTCACTGAAGATGCCTTTATTGGTGCTGCATAAAAAATTCAGTTTAGTGTTCTTTTGAACACTTTTTACTATGAATTAATTAAAATACTTAATTTGTTATAAATAAATAATTCTATTTTGACTTTGCTTGTCTTAGTTTTGCAAAATCTTTCAGTAAACACTGTGGAAATCAATCACTGGGTCACCTTCTGGATGAATTGTTGAGCAATCCCAATGTCAGTCAGGAATTCTGGAGCTTTATAGATTTAGAGAAACTGTTAATGGAGTTATTAAAAATGTGGTTATGACCGGTAAATACATATGAATTGAGCTATCTTTCACTGCAGCAATACTTTATGCCTTTATCTGAATACTTTAAGAACCTCTGAATGTTTGCCAATTTATCTGTGTTTCACTTTGATGTAACTAACAATTTCTAAGTGCTTATTGTAAACTTCTCCACACTCCCTCCTAAGTTTATTTTGATGAATGCTCAAAAATTCATGCATTATGTAGTAATATATAGTGTTGTGCTTTCTCATGTTCATTGTAGCAATGCTTCCCGAAAATAAGCCAATCTGCACAAAAAGACTATTCCTGGAGTCGAGCAAAGACCAAGAAAACAGAATGCAACAACGATGGGCAGCAGAATGATGACAAAAATCTTTCAGTGTCCATTGATGGTAACACGTCATCCATAAGAGCCACGCTACAACCAATGGACTCAAATACAAAAGAAACAACGTCAAAGAGAAAAGCTGAAATGCAGCCAATCGTTGCAAAGAAATCTAAGGGCTTGACAAAGCCAAAGTCCATACCACAAGTCAAGGGACAGCAGAAACTTGGTACATTCTTCAGGGTTTGATAAATGAATTGAACCTTTGCCAACCGTTCTTTATGATATAAATTACTTTTGGTGTTTTTTAGAAGTTGTCTGATATATCAAATTCGTCGATTCTTTGGCAAAATGACGTAATGTGAATGAAATTCAGCTGCTAGATCTTGTTATCAGATCTCACTTTGCTAGATTTTTGTTAGCACTTAACGACGAGTTGCATTGGTTTCTTAGTCACTTTCGTCGTTGTGTTAATCTGTGTTTTTTAGGTGTCTGTGCAATTTATTAGCACCTTTCTTATTAATTATTTTAGCTCGATTGTATTGAAACATTTATATAGCACCTCTTGTGGTGTTTGTGTGTATCTATACTTTTTTACAACAGTGTTTAACCCTTTAACGACGAGCGTGTACTAAAATGTATGGGAAACCATAGGCAGCTCATCGTTAAAGGGTTAAGGACTTCTCAAATTCACATTTGTTCTTTTGCTAGCTACGGTCTCGTTTTTTATCTGCTTTGTATATAATGTACTTGGTCTTGCACTGTTTCACGCTGCACTCTGATCACTGGAAATGCATATTAAGGGTCTGAAAAATGATTTTTCAGTTGCTTTGGATACATTTTAACTGAAGATTTTATAGCTTTGTTTTGAGAGTGCCTCTAATTTTTTATACAATAACAATAATAGTTATAAATTTCTTACTTTTGTGTGATTGTCAATTGCCTGTAACACAAAATGGAGAATTGATAGTAATGCTAAATATAAATTTTACAGGGTATTTAAAACAAGAACAATAACATGTATTTGTCATACTATCCATATAATAGAAACAAGTTTAAAAATCTAAGAGCAAAACATAAATACTTTGTGTCTGTGATTAACTTAACATGCTTAACTTAACATGTAAATTATTTCGAGTATGCTCTAAGTCGATATTACTGTTAGGTTTTAATGTAGGCCTATTATATTTTTTGTGTGATTTTGAGAGTTAATTGTGTTTAAAAGTTAGCCAAATATTGGTTGTTGTGTTTGATGCATTATTCTTAATGTAGTGGTTTTTACCAAATGGTTACAGCTGAACATCCTTATAACATAATTTGTTATAACTCAGATTCTGTCAATGCAGTTGGGGACATGCTTATTTATATATTTATATAGATATGTATATATTATATGTGTTATATAATATATATATATGTATGTATTATTATTATATTATTATTATATATTATTATTATTATATAAGTATATATTTATATATAAAGTAGTGCTCACCCCAGCATAAATTGACCAAACCAAAGACAAAAAAGTCTAAATTTGGCAACCATGTTCTCATTATCACCAAAATACATTTGATCTTATTCTGATTGCTTCATCAGATGCAAATTAAACACCGAGGTGTTTCGATGACACAGTCACGAGACATAATGACAATTTATATAGTCCCAAATTGGCCATATATATAATATATACATATATATGTATATATATATTATATATATATATATATATATAGTAGGCCCACCACAACATGGATACGCAAGCTGGCAAATGCATGAAGGTATTTATTTTACAAAACTTTGATAAGTTCGATAAGTACGTTCTGATATAGCGCAGCTATACGAAAATATAGTTCATTTCGCAGAAAAAACAGCGTTTGTCGTTTAACAGACTTTGTTAGGACATATCACTGCAGACAAGACTCGCTATAGCCTACAACACGTGAAGACCAATAATACTGTAAACATAGTGTCAATGATTCATCCAATGGATTTTCAACCACCTGTCTCCTTTAACAATGGCCTTAGTGCTTCTAGCCCAAGCGGAGACTCGCGTGGAACATTGGTAAACAACAGCGGAAATATACCCTTAAATGCAATCTCTACACTCTACAGGTTGTATATTCGCGACTTTTAAGACTTAGGCTAATAAGGGATTGAATCCCGTCAAGAATAGCCCTACCAGTGACGCATGGATTTGAATTGCTAATTTAATTAAAGCCGGTTAAGTCCTCATAGTTAACCAAAGTAATCCTGTAACTCTTAAACAAATTAAGTCTATAATGCATTTTAAAGTCAACAACTGTCAACTAGGCCCTACCGTATACAGCTTTAAGCCGATAGCCATTACCGGTAAGTCAATGTACTCCAAAACCAATGTTACAGAAATAATTAAGGAACTAGGAAATAATTATATAAATATGTAAAATCATTATTTTAAGTTCACAGGTATTACAACAACACGTTATGTTATAGTACCAATGCACAGTAGGCTACGTGTCACAGCGTAGCTAATACAAAAAAGTGTTAAACCATTAGTCTAAAGGTATTTTAACTCTTAAAAAATGGATCAAAATCTGAGAAGTAAGGGACGGGCAGGTAAACCCGTGAGAAAGTGCATGGATAACCTGCGTTTATGCATGCAGTGTACAGTACCTGGTAGTCAAAGTTTTGCTGGTACACTACACGATCTAAAAGGCCGGGCTTCAGCAAACACTAGTACTATGCCGAGGTTCTGAAGTCATGCGTGTCCAGTCGCTAAATGCATTACTAACAACATCAGCACAGTTTTAATGACTAGCCGGGGTTTACCCGTCCAACAAAACTAGAGAGCCTTTATTTTCCTCCAAAAGGCCTATACCTGTAAGTAGTCGGAGTCTGCTTATGCATAGAGAGCCCACTTGAAAACCAAACAATTTAACAGCGGTTTATCCCGCACCATTTGCTCACCAATTGAACACGAATAACATTATTTGATAATTTACCAGGAAAACCAAAGACTGGTCTAAATGCCATGTAGCTGTCGCGTTGAGCATCTGATGATGTCATAACAAGATGTTAATTAACTTATCTAATTATCCGGAGCGAAAAACAATGCAACGCAAAATGAACACAAAAATACTCGGCACATCCTGTAATAAGGATTATTCTCCGACACACTCCTTGATATCCTGACACGAAAATACGTCGCACTCGAGTAGTAAAAAATACACCCTTTGCTAATGTACACGTCTTTCTGCCTTTCATGATGTAATATAAATTATAATAGGCAGATATGGGTAACTATTCGATTAGATTCTAATCGATTAGACAAACGGCTACATGTAATTCTAATTCTAATCCATAACTACAAGATTTTGCTAATTCTAATTCCAATCGATTAGCAAATTTCAGCAGCTAGGCCCTAATTCTAATTCTAGTCGATTAGCAATTAAACTAATTGTGTCCATCTCTGGTAATTATTAGGCTAATTATTATTATTATGAATAATTGTTTTGAGGTGTGGTTCGGTAGCTCACCAGAGAGCTATAGAGTATAGCACGTCTGTGATAGCCTGCTCTTCTTGGAACTGCTTGAAATAGCCTAATAGTCGAGGCGTAGTAACATATTTGTCACGTTTGGTGGCAAAGTAGCTCAAGGACAAATTCGCTGTCTTCTCAAACTGTGCTAGTAATTTTATGCAAGGATAGTAGGCTATACCTGGGAGTTCTGAGAAGAGAACACGAACTGTAGACAACATAACAACAGCACTGCAGCCTGCAGAAGAGCGATGAACAAGACGACCAACTGACAGTACCACGAGACTCAAGACTTGCCTTACTTTGACCCAGCCTACGACGACAACGAGGCTTCGTACTTCGACGGGCACACCATTACAAGAGACCAAGAAACGTCCTTGGCAGAGGAAAGCACCAAATGAAGACGTTCCTTCGACGGAAGGTCAAGGTCAAGCACCTCCTTCTTCTTCGACGTCCAGTGACGCTCGAATGGCAAAAGACGCTACCTGTGGAATATCATCACATCGTCGTCAACTTCCCTTTTCGATCGGAAAAATCCTTTCCTCCTCTCCTCGTTCCACCTCTCGACCACCGTTCCCCTTCAGAAGGCAGACGCTGCTCAGAGACTTGGAAAGACGCGGCATCTTCAGTTTCCATTCCGACATCGACGGTTGGTTACCGTTCGTCGCAAACGCAATGTTCGATATGCTCGAGTAGACGACCCCATCAACGCGGCGACGCTGGCGTTGACTGGCCGCCGTGTGCTTCAGCAGCGGCGGCCAGGCAGGCCATCGCGGTGGCCTGCGTAGCACGACGCCAGAGGGGGTGCTCAACGGCGATGGATCACTGGCTGCGGCGGGGGTCACTTGGGACAGCGTAGGGGGCGGTGCTTCCACGCACGCCTTCGGGTCGTTGTTGTCTTGGAATGTTGTTGTTGGACTCTTGTGTACGTCTGCGATGTCCGTCACACGATGATTCGATTCCTGTGGTCGTCCAAGACTGGAATGAAGAGTCTTGATGGCGACTAACCTCTTCGGACGACACAACGGGGGATTTCCCACGGCCACAGCAGATACAGCGCCTGAGTCTTCTGCGCAGCAAATACAACAATATGGTTTCAGCGTTCTTCATCCATGACCACCAACTACCACCACCGCCACACTGCCGCTGTCGTCGTCACCGTTGTCGTCACAGACACCATCATCACTTCCAGTCTTACCACCACCGTCAATGCCGCCGTCGCTACTCCATCCGTACATCCATACACCCACCCACATCCCCACCCCTTCCCCCATAATCTATCTATCCATCCATCCCTCCATCCGTCCATCCGTCCATCCATCCATCCATCCATCCATCCATCCATCCATCCATCCATCCATCCATCCATCCATCCATCCATCCATCCATCCATCCATCCATCCATCCATCCATCCATCCATCCATCCATCCATACTGCTGTCTCTCATTCCTTCATTCCATTACAAAATAGCTTCCTTCCTTACTACCTCTTATCGTCCTTCCTTCCTTCGTACCTTCCTTCAGTCCGTCTTTTCTTTTTACACTCCTTCCGTCCTTCCTTTCGTGATCATGCCTAGCCTATATCAAAATGTAACTTGCTAAATGTTTTTGCGCCAAGCAAACAATTTCAAGCAACTCAAAGAAACCAATTTCTAAGGAGAAGTTTAAGCAAGCGTCTTCCTTTATCGTCTTACATATATCACTTGCACAAGAAACATTGATGAAATAATTACCAGATTTCCTTCTACCGTAAATTCTCTTGAAAACGTCGACATTACGGTTGACTGGCGTCAGGTTCTCAGGCAGCGAAGACAGACGACGTACGGGACTTGGCTCCAGTGCCAAGGTCACAGCAGCAGCAGCAGCAGCAGCAGCAGCAGCAGCAGCAGCAGCAGCAGTAGCACTAGAGCCATGACTAGGAGGATGGCTTTCAACCGGAGGAACACTGGAAGGAGGTTGAGGAGGCAACTGAACTGTTAGTTGAGGTTCAGGTGGTAAGACCTGGACTGGGATCGTGTCAGCGACTGGCGTCGGACTGATTCTGTCTTTCTGGTATATCTGTTCAAACAAAGGAAAACACTTATCTGCGGGAATTCCCTCGGCTATAAGAAGGGTGAACTCCTATTTCATCCATTCGCTTGGAAGATTCACCTGCGCCCTTGTAACGGCATGTGCCATGTTACGGCGTTGTAGAAATCGTCGTACTCATCATCATCATCATCATCATCATCATCATCATCATCATCATCATCATCATCATCATCATCAACATCATAATCATCAACAACAACACCACCAGCAACAATCCATACTTAAAAAGTACAATCTGATTTGTAATCTAATTATTTATGGTTGGTTGGCTACATATAAACGATTGATTGATTGATTGATTGATTAATTAATTGAGTAACTTAACAGAGAAACAGCAGTCCTCTGACAGAGCACAGAAAAGCAGTCATGGATAAGAAGCTCATAAATGTTCTGATTCGCACCTACATTCAAAGTTCTAAATACCTCGATTATCTCATTTACTTTGAGCTCACATCTCAGCAGCGAAATACAGTTCTTCTCTCTGAACGGTGACTATTTAAACCGATTACACAGTTTAAATGTTTTAAGTTTTAACCACGCGATACCAGATGTGCAAAATGCCTACATTGGCGACGCTTCGCAACCGCTGAGCTCCCTTCAAGGCTTCCTCCTCCTCGAGTTCTCTCTGTATCTCCACTTCCAGATCCGCATCATCAACATGTTTATGCGACTCCTACAAAGTACATGAACATATTCCAGGATTAGAGAAACAATGTTGAAAACAACTTCCTAAAAGATCAAACTTAATGCTTTTCCATAGAGCTACAATGTATTTGATATGCACAAAACATGTTCTAGCTAGATTAAAGCGCTAGATTAAAGGACTGTTCTTCATTTTCAACGGATTGCGGTTTTGGCTACAATTTCAGTTGAAACGACCATCAATTGCTGTCTTCTGCGTTTTCATAACGGCGCTACATAATACAGCATAGATCATATTGCTATTGCTGCCTTCCTGACTCTCTGGATTTTGACTCCCTGCATGCCTATCGATTCTGTTTTCATTAAGCGCCTGTGAATAAGCTGGTTCCCGCGACTTCGCTTTTGTGGGCGCTGTAGAAATATCGAGTTTACGATTACGATTACGATATTTACTACTGTCCTGGCGGATGGGGGCATGTACTGCATGACCTGCTCTCGCCCGTCAAAGCCGCCTCCTACTACCTGCGCCCACGTACTGCCCATAACCGCACTATCCTCCTCCGGCAGATGGTATGATGAGGAAACTTTCGTCATTAGGATGATTTATCGGATTTTGGATATTAATGTTGGATTTGAGAGTACTGGACTGTCTTGATCAGCTAAATGAGTGATATATGTTTATTACCATGTCTGTACACCAAAATGAGGATAGCAATTGGTCAATAAAAGACTATTTTTATCTTATCTTTTGTTATCTTATCTTATCTTATCTTATCTTATCTTATCTTATCTTATCTTATCTTATCTTATCTTATCTTATCTTATCTTATCTTATCACATCACATCTTATCACATCTTATCACATCTTATCACATCTTATCACATCTTATCACATCACATCTTATCACATCACATCTTATCACATCGTATCTTATCACATCTTATCACATCTTATCACATCTTATCACACATCTTATCACGTATCTTATATCTTATCTTATCACATCACATCTTATCACATCTTATCACATCTTATCACATCTTATCACATCATCTTATCACATCGTATCTTATCACATCTTATCACATCTTATCACATCTTATCACATCTTATCACATCTTATCACATCTTATCACATCACATCTTATCACATCGTATCTTATCACATCTTATCACATCTTATCACATCTTATCACATCTTATCACATCTTATCTTATCTCATCTTATCGCATCTTATCACATCTTATCACATCTTATCATCTTATCTTATCTCATCTTATCGCGTCTTATCTCATCACATCTTATCTTATCTTATCTTATCTTATCTTATCTTATCTTATCTTATTCAACGCTGCACTTGTGCTGTTCTGTGCTAACCTCGAGGTGCTTCATGAGAACAGCTACGACGACGTTGACGAGAACGAACTGCGCCATAAGAACAAAGACAACGAAGAACATTGGGGCGATGATTGTGCTGACGCAGCAGTTCTGGATGCAGTCATCCGAGGAATCACAGTCGTCATCCTTCAGTGCATCCTATGGTCAGATGGAAAACAACTTATTTAAGATTAACCGAGGCGTCTAGCCTGTCAACAGGCACCGACGTTCTCAATTAAGTCATTAAGTCATTAAGTTATTAATTAATTAATTAATTAATTAATTAATTCACTCATTCATTCATTCATTCATTCATTCATTAATTAATTAATTAATTAATTAATTCATTCATTCATTCATTCATTCATTCATTCATTCATTCATTCATTACATTCATTCATTCATTCATTCATTCATTCAGTCATTCATTCATACATACATTCCTTTAAAGTAGTAGGCCTAGTCTCAGTTTAACGACAGTGTATGATAACGAAGACCATTAGCGTCGCCCTCCTCCTTCATCCAGGTTTGGGACTGGCACTGTCAGAGTACGAACAGTGGCGGAGTTATTCCATTATGTAGCGTTTTGTATTGTATTGTATTGTATTGTATTGTATTGTATTGTATTGTATTGTATTGTATTGTATTTGAACACTTTTATAGTTATATAGTCTGACGTTCCCTGTATATCTCAGTGGACTAACTTTCCGGCACTGACCTGACTCCAGCTTGGTTTTGGTGCACCCGTCTTATGTATTATAATCGGTGCAATAGAAGTAGTACTCGAGTCCGGCCAAGGACTGTCTGGACTCGGACTTGGACTCGGACTCGAAGCCCTGGACTCGATTTGAACTCGCTGACTCAGTTTCCGAGTAACGATTTCGACAACATTTAAGTGGCAGTTACAGACTTATCACGAGAGCGCATGTTGAACGTGTGTTTAGCAGTGGACGAATGTTTAATGCGTCCTCATCGTGTCAGATTAATTATGTTACAAAGCTTTATGCATGTCGCAAAAAATGATATTGCAACTGATGGGGCCCCTAAGTGGTGGGGCCCCTGGGCTGGAGCCCAAGTATCCCATGCTTAAATCCGTGCCTGATTGCTTCCTTCCTCCCTAATTCCTTTCGTTCTTCCTTCCTTTTCCTTCTGTCCTTCTTTCTTCCTTCCTTCCTTCCCTCCTTCCTTCCTTCCTTCCTTCCTTCCTTCTTTTTCCTTCCTTCCTTCCTTCCTTCATTCCTTCCTTCCTTCCTTCGATACTCTTTCAATCATTCTTTTTGTCAATACTTTCCATATTTATTCCTTATTTCATGCTGCCATTCAATTCATTTCTTCCTTCCCTTCGTCGATACTTCCTTTCTTCCTATGTTCCATCCTTCGTTCGTTATTTCATCCCATCCATACTTCTTTCCTTTATTCCTTCTTTCCTTCTTTCGCTCAATGCTTCGTCATTTCGTCGTTCGTTCTTTCCTTCTATCCATACAATCTTCCTTGCTTCCATCCGTCCTTCCTTTCTTCTTTTCTCTCTTCCTTTCTTCATTCCTCCCTCCCTTCCATCCATCCATCCTTCCTTGCTTCCATCCGTTCTTCCTTTCTTCTTTTATCTCCTCCTTCCTTCCTTTCTTCCTCTCTCCCTTCCATCCATCCATCCATCCATCCATCCTTCCTTGCTTCCATCCTTCCATCCTATCTTCTTTTATCTCTTCCTTCCTTTCTTCCTCCCTCCCTCCATCCATCCATCCATCCGTCCGTCCGTCCGTCCGTCCGTCCGTCCGTCCGTCCGTCCGTCCGTCCATCCATCCATCCATCCATCCATCCATCCATCATTCCTTCTTACATTTGTTCGTTCCACGAAAAATGCAATTCGGCATAGACCTACACAGATTCCATTCCCATTTTTCATTTCTTACCATCTTTACACAACGCTTCGCTTGTTAAGCAATCGACAAACTACTTCCAACAACGACCATACAGACAGATAGAGCGAGTCTATTATTTAAGCGCGAATCTGATACCAAAATATATCGTTCGGTGAGCGCAATTAAAAGGTATGTCAAAGAGTAAGTAAGTAAGTATATCTTTTATTGATCCAATTGCTAAGCCCACTTTGGTGTACATTATGAAGCATATAATCACAAATAAATCATCCTAATAAGAAAAGTTTTGCGTGCCAGACTGTCTGCAACAGGCAGAATTCTGTCATGTCAAGAGAACAACAGACGACTGTCAGCTAGGCTAATGCGTACATTCGTGCGTGCATACGTGATTATGTGCGCGTACAAAAATGATAATTATATTAAATAATGATAATAGTATAACAATAATAATTACAATTATAATAATAAGGACGTCGGCCTAGGACCAGTTTTGCTGAGCTACACGTGACGCCATCTGGCAGCGATGTGTGCGAATTCGTACGCGGTGACAAGACTATCTCATCAGCGGAACGACCCCCATTCCGCCTTATTTCGTGATTCTGGAACACTATTTTGCATTTCGCGCGATTGAGTTGAAGCCCAAATTTAGCTGACTCCTGGGCAATCAGCTGGACATCTTGGGCCACCACGTCCACCTTGCCTCCCAGATCGTCTATGAATGCTTCCTCCATCTGCCCGAATACCTACAATTCAAAGTTCTTATTTTGGTCCTTAAGTCTCAATTAGGTGTTGCTCCAAAGTACCTTTGCGATCTCATTCTTCGGCCCACCCCCTCTGCCATGCTGCGTCCTCTTCGATCCTCTGATCGGCTTGACCTCTTTGTTCCCCGCGTCAGGACCGCCATGGCTCAATCCAGATTCTTCGCCTGCATAGGTCCCTCTCTGTAGAATGGACTTCCTCCAACAGTCCGCTCCGCCATCCTTTCTGGTAGTCTTTCCTCGTCTTTTTCTAAACTAAAATCCTGCCTTTCCCTCGCGTTTGCTCGCACTTGGAGCGCTTCTGGAAGTAAATAATTAGCTCGTTACGAATATCTTATTATTTTTAATAATAGCAAAACATCGGGCTGACCTTCATGATGCCGTTCCAGTTGTCTCCAGTTGCGACCCGGAAGAGGGTGAGGAAAGCCATTCCAAAATTACGGAAGTGAGCATGTTTGTTCAGACCCTCACACGGATGCCTCTCCGAACATTCTAAACAGAAGTACAAGTATGTATGTAACTATGTATGTATGTATGTATGTATGTATGTATGCATGTATGTATGTATGTATGTATGTATGTATGTATGTATGTATGTATGTATGTATGTATGTATGTATGTATGTATGTATGCATGTATATATGTATGTATGTATGTATGTATGTATGTATGTAACTATGTATGTATGTATGTACGTATGTACGTACGTATGTATGCATGTATGTGTGCATGTGTATGTGTATATACATGCATATACATATCTAAGGTTAATAACAACAAGCTGTTTGTATGCATGTAAATATGCATGTATATGGTTGATGGTTAATAGCAAGAAGCTGTTTATGCAGTGTCCTATTCGTAGACACTCACCGATGCGGCCGAACAGTTCTACTCCGAGAGCAGCGAAGATGAAGAAGAGCAGAAAGAAGAGAAGGCCAAGGTTTCCCACTTCCGGCAGCGCCTGCATCACTGTGTCAAGCAACGCCCTCACCGACTTCGCCATCTTCAGCAACTTCAAAACTACGAACAACAGACAGATACAATAAATGCAATAACAATACAACTGCAGTTTATTGCCCTCTTTCCAAACTTTAGAAGCACACACACCCGACCATACGACAGAATAACTGTTTGTGAAGGACTTGCTCAAGGTCCCTACACAGTCACCGCCTCAGTTGAGGCTCGAACCCGTACTAATTATAATTAACTTCGTTTTTATTCCTGTTTGCAGAAAATTATCAAAATGATATACAAGCTACTTGGGAGCCCAGCACGTAAGGATACATTTACTAAAAATTCTATAATAGCCTAATACTAACAGCAGCAGCAACACCAACAAACACAAAAAACAAAAACAACAACAACAACAACAATAATAATAATAATAATAATAATAATAATAATAATAATAATAATAATAATAATAATAATAATAATAATAATAATAATAATAATAATAATAATAATAATAATAATAATAATAATAATAATAATAATAATAATAATAATAATAATAATAATAATAATAATAATAATAATAATAATAATAATAATAATAATAATAATAAAATAATAATAATAATAATAATAATAATAATAATAATAATAATAATAATAATAGCCCCCTCAGTCCTCAAATTTGGCCATCATTTGGTGTCGTCCCAGATGGGTCCCCAACAGGGTGACCCTCTTGGCCCTCTTCTCTTCTGCCTCCCCCTCCAACCTGCCTTGCAGTCACTTAAATCTGATCTCCGCATTGGTTTTTTAGATGACCTTACACTGGGAGGTGACCCATCGGCGGTGGCGCAGGATATCCAATATATATCCACTTTGGAGACTTCTTTGGGCCTGCGTCTGAACCGCCAGAAATGCGAAATCCTTATGTTGGAGGCCGCACACTCACTGGATCCTCGCTGGTCAGACTTTAGCCGGCGGGACCCTGACTCACTCACTCTGCTCGGGGCGCCACTCTTTAGAGGGGCAGCGCTGGATGCCTCTCTTTCCCAACACTGTGACGACCTACAAAGGGCTTTTACAAAACTTGGCCAGCTTCCTTCCCAGAACGCCCTCACTCTTCTTAGGTCCTCCTTCGGCTCCTCGAAGTTAGGTTACCTTCTTCGTTGTTCACCGTGCGCTGACCATCGGGCCCTGCAATCGTTTGACTCGATCATGCGTACCGGGCTCGAACTTATAGTCAACACCTCATTTAATGACATCCAATGGCTACAGGCAACGCTGCCGGTGAGAGATGGCGGCCTTGGTCTTCGTAGAGTTGTTTCGCTTGCTTCTTCTGCCAATTTGGCTTCAGCTGCAGCAACTCTTGAGCTCCAAATGGCCATCCTCGGCGGCAGCGCATTGGTACCCGATGTCGTCTTTGACGACCTGCTTTTGTCGCGCCAACAGACATTGCCCACTGTCATGTCACCGTTGCCCACTAGGCAAAACATCTGGGATCGCCCGCTGATCGAGCTGGATAAGACCAGAATCCATCTCTGGCCGGGATACGATAACCCGGTCGACCAGGCCAGGCTGACTGCCATCTGCAGCCCCCACTCAGGCGACTGGCTGGCGGCACTTCCGATTCCATCATGTGGACTCACTTTGGATAACGAGGCCGTTCGCATTGCGGTTGGCCTTCGTTTGGGACTTGACATCTGCAGTCCCCACACCTGCCGATGCGGAGCCCTGGTTGGTTCTAACGGACACCACGGCTTCGTTTGCAAGCAGGCATGTGGACGCTCCCTGCGCCACTTTACCATCAATGATATCATCTGGCGCGCCCTATCGAGGGCCGATGTCCCCTGCACCAAGGAACCGGTCGGCCTGTTTAGGTCGGACGGTAAACGTCCGGATGGCGCCACTTTAATCCCCTGGTCGGAGGGTAGATACTTGGCATGGGACGCCACGGTGGTCCACTCGTGCGCACTCTCGTATGTCACCCACCCCGCCGGGTCCAGGGGCCCGCCTCAGCACAGGCGGCTGAACGTAAAGACCTAAAATATCAGGGACTGCCCCCCACCCACAAATTCCAGGCGGTGGCCTTTGAGACCTTGGGCCCTATCAACCTCTCAGGTGCAGAATTCATCAGCAGTATAGGTAGTCGCCTATCCATCATCAGTGGCGACCGCCGTGAGGCGTCGTTTCTTTTTCAGCGTCTATCTGTCTGCATTAGGGGACTGCGGGTATACCCGTACCCGCGGGGTTTACCCGTGCCCGACCCGTACCCGCGGGTCGGGTACGGGTCGGGTACGTATTTCACGGGTCGGGTCGGGTACGGGTAGGGTTATCACGGGTACGGGTATACCCGGTTTTACCCGTGCCGAAGTGAAGTTTTGAGGTTACAATGTCACCGTTTGTCACAGTTGTTACAATTGTCACCCAGTTTCTTTTGATTGATTGATTATTACATATAATAGAGAATATCGTTGCACAATGACCCTGACCGGGTTTGCAGCGTAGCCTACTATTAACAGTTACCGGTACTTAATCTTCTAGGTGACAGCTAGCATATAAACCACGGAGATAAAATGTATAATGCGATTGAGACAGCACAAAAGTTGCATGTGACAGGTTCCATAAGTTGACTGCCTATTATTATTACTACTACTGGTGCTGCTGCTGCTGCTGCTACTACTACTACTACCACCACCATCACTACTACTACTACTACTACTACTACTACTACTACTACTACTACTACTGCTGCTGCTGCTGCTGCTGCTGCTGCTGCTGCTGCTGCTGCTGCTGCTGCTGCTGCTGCTGCTGTTATTATAATAATAATTATTATTCTCTACTACTGCTACTGCTACTACTACTGCTACTGCTATTACTGCTGCTGCTGCTGCTGTGCAACTACTACTACTACTACTACTACTACTACTACTACTACTACTACTACTACTACTACTACTACTACTACTACTACTACTACTACTACTACTACTACTACTACTACTAATGCCACTACTACAACTGCTACAACTACTGCTACAACTACTGCTACTGCTACTACTATACTACTACTGCTACATGCTACTGCTATTATTGCTACTACTACTACTAGGCCTACTACAACTGCTACTACTACTGTCATCATCATCATCAGCCTATTTATTATTATCACAACATGCTGAGTTGTAAGCCTATTGGCCCGGTAGGAATAGGGACTTTGGGAAGGCGTGCAAATGACATGACGGGTACCATACGGGTACGGGTATACCCGCGGGTACGGGTAGGGTCGGGTAGCAATTTTGAGTACGGGACGGGTACGGGTACGGGTCACGGTTCTGTGTTACGGGTACGGGTCGGGTAGCAAAAATGCTGTACCCGCAGACCTCTAGTCTGCATACAACGCTACAACTCTGTCACTTTTAACGGGACCTTTCCAGCGACTCCAGACGACGAGGCTTGATTTTCCAGACACTGTCCCCTGCTCCTAAATTAATTTTTTCCAAATCCTGAGGGATCATTGATACCTCGGGTAAAAAAAATAATAATAATAATAATAATAACAACAACAACAACAACAACAACAACATTAGTAATGTGACGGTTTGAGACACTTTCGTCAAGTCACTTCTGGCAGTATACCATCAATCGGAGTAGTTGAGGTCGCAATCAGGCAGCTGCGACCATAAGATGAAAGAACTCCGCAATTACCCGAACGCATGCTATTCATTCTGGCGGTCGCAGTGCAAACCAGCTACGGTGCACGGAGTACGGAATTATTGGATTTTACGTATAGCAGAATGACTGGCATAATCGATGGGACAGATCAGAAGGACTCGAAACCTACCTCTTGCTATTCGCAGGACTCTCATGACTCGAATGATGGTCGGGTTGATAGGAATTATACCAGACTTCACTTCCTCCATTGCTATTCCCGTCACCGACAGCAGTACTATTGCTATGTCCAACTGATTCCAACTGCAAGAAAAAATACTATTATTATAATCAAATCAAATCAAATCAAATCGTTCTTTATTGTTTCTCAATTTTAGTTACAGTCTTTGAGAACATCACAATTGAAAACAAACAATTATTAAAAAGTAGGTACAAATTAGTTGGGTAGAGAAACAAAGGGAGATCCAAAAGGGACCTGAGTCCCGCTAGGTAGGAACCCCCAAGCAGTGATATAGGATCAGTTATACATGACAATTACCAGTGCTGACAACAAAAAGTTACAAAATTTTTAACGAAATATTATAGTGATACGTGGAGTCAGACACCATGATGTATATTTCTAATCAGAAACAAAGACCATTGAACCGAGTTCTACAACAATTTCATGTTATTCCTAACTATTCTTAACTAACAACAACATACCTAATCATTAGACAACAATCAGCAGGAGGAGGAGAATTAAGTGAATAATTGCAGTCAATCAATATTATATATAGGCCTATATGTGTATATATGTATGGTCGTACGTTATTATTATGTATGTATGTATGTACACGGTGATTCATTAAAAAACGTCCCCCTACATAAGTTAGCATAACTCATGTAGATGACCATCAATTTTATTGAAATTTCAGAACAATGACGCTTGATGCTCTAGCCAAGTGCTACATAAATTGTTTCACATTCAAAGCCAAAATGACGTAACGCGAATGACGAAACTAATGACGTCACGACTATCTCGACAAAATGGTGTTTACCGAAGAAGATAAACATGCTATAGCATTTCTAAGAAAGAATAAAAATTATGGTCAATAGACAATATTACAGAGATGTTCTACTAAAACAGGGCCTTTATCAGACATTCATGACATTACCGATGAGTATTTCATCTTCCAGTAGGATAGCGCTCTTGCGCACAGAGCACGGGACACTGTTGCGTTACTGGAAACTGAAACACCTGATTTCATCCCGCCTACTTTGTGGCCACCCAACAGCCCTAATTTAAATCCAGTGGTCTATAAGATATGGAGTGTCATGCAAGAGAAGGTCTACAGATTTCGAATATGTGATGTCAGTGAGTTGCGAAGTCGAATTGTGGAGGCATGGAACGAAATGGATCAGCGCATCATTGATGAATCAGTCAAACAGTGGCGTACTCGTCTTCGCGCATGCGTAGCTTCCAAAGGGGGTCAATTTGAACATAAACTTTAACTTTCCTAATGTTTAGAAATAACTCCTCTGTCTTCCTTTAAAATTTCTTTCACATAGCATGACATTTGACGGAGTTACAGTGAAATATGCAGGGGGACGTTTTTAATGAATCACCGTGTATATAGGCAGCTCCGCCACTACTCGTAATATGGCAGTGCCAGCCCCAAGCCTGGATGAAGTAGGAGGGCGAAGCTAATGATCTTTGATATCATACAGTGTCGTTAAACTGAAGCTACTAATAATTAGCCCACCTGGAATAGATAATGCGAGACATTACTGTAACAGTACTTACAGAATGTTCGCCTATTTGTTGTTAACTATTAATTGCATATTTACTGCGCTTAGAGAATTAATAGAGAATTAATGAGCCTTGATTGTAAAGATTTCTCGGTCGTACGTTATTAGTAAAGCAACTTTTTAACAGTGAGATGAATTAATCATTAATTTATTATTAATGCAACAGAAATTTCGTGAATGACTCATACAGTTCTGGCATTTTGTCCATTCAGATGTTATCTGTTTAAATTTTCACCCACATTTTCGCTAGCTACTGAATTAGAAACATGGCAAATTCGCAGTTAAGTCTAATTCACCTGTTTCGCATTATTATACTATAGCCCAGGTGTATCCAAACTACGGCCCGCGGGCCACATCCGGCCCGCTAAGGCCTTTAATCTGGCCCGCGAAACTCTCCTTGAAGAAACAAACTAAATTGGGAAAATTGAAAAATTTAACGCCGCTGTACTCTGGCATGCATATTGCCAAAATTCATGTCGCTGTTTGTAAGGCACTGTGCCTGATATGCAATGACACCATTGCAGTGCTTAAAAAGAGTACAATATATGGACATGATACTAGAGCATCATGTAAATATCGAACCCCAGGGGCACGAACCAGGACTAAGCAGTTCTCAATTAAATGCTCAGGTCCACCACTTTGGGATTCTCTTCCTTCAAATTTAATAAATATATTACACATGGCTCAATTTAAAGCTCAATTGAAACATTATCTGTTGAACACATAAAAAGAATATGACTCGATAGATTGTATCTGTAGTTAAGATTGTTTAAGATGTACAACTGTGAACATTATAATCTGTTTTGTTTTTGATTTGTTTGTTTGTTTTAAATCTTGTACTGCAATGTTTTTTTTTTATTATTTTATTTAGTTGTTTGGCTATGATTTAGCCCTAACATTGTTATTTAAGTTGAGTTTTCTATAGGTATATGATCATAAAAATCGTCTTGCCATCAGTAAATGTAATGTGGAAAAGGGGCAGCCCTGCAATAGCGGATTATTTTATCCTTTAGGGCTGTCCTGTTGACAGCATCAGCAGATTAACTCTTTTTTTTAAATGACTGATTGTTAATTAATTGTGCTGTTGTTGATTCAATAAACGGCTTTGAATATTCGGAGACATTATGAATCCAAGCATTCATCGCATAACTCACAATTCACTGGACATCTGCGCACAGAGAAATTTTTTCTTCGGAGTTTTGGCCCGTGGAGCTTTAGAAAGTCAGCAATGTGGCCCCCCACTGGAAAACTTTGGAGACCCCTGTTATAGCCTATCAAAGCATTATATCGATTGCAAGTTCTTTGAAATCGCTGATCTCGTATTAATAACGATTTAAAATGAAAGTAAAGACAATACATCTTAAGACACTTTAAATCTAAATAATAAATCACTTACTTTGATATAAATTACGATATGTAGGCCTAATTATTCCATTTCAAATAACACCCATAATTTGTCTGTCGCCTCTGCATAAAATGTGCGTTTGTCTTCGATGCTAACAGTTTGTTCTTGTTGGGTCTTTGACTTGATTACATGTTTCGCCGTAACTTAAATTCCTTTGGTTCAACCAAAACGGTTATACCAACCGGTCACTGATGTAACGGAAAAATCCGAGAGATATAACTTTGATGACCGCTTCAATGACGAAGACCGAAGTGAAAAAGAAGTTGAAGATCTTCAGAGCTGATTGCAACTCCTAGAAGAAACCACAGCATAAAAATAGATTTATAAAAAATAGTAATAAATGTAATTGTTATTGTTATTACGACAATTTGTGTAGCATCGTCAGTATACAGCAAGCCACTCCTAGGATTCTTTACACTGTCACAAATAGATACAATGGTCAAATAGGCCTATAGAGATAATGGACACACCTAGGGACAATGGTCACATAATAGAGACAATGGTCACATTGTCTCTAGACAATGGTTATACACAGAGACAAATGGTCAGATACAGAAACAAATGTTCTTCTAGGAGAAAATTTATATATTATAAGACCTTCTCTGTCATGAAGTGCAAAGATTGGGCCAAATCGATCTCTACATATCTTCAAATGTCCATGTTCGTAGTAAATGCCATTTCGCCCCGCGAGCAAACTTGAATGTCCGCTCAACCAAATTGCTGTTCTATAGTTTAGCTTTGTTAATCTTTAACCTTGTTTGATCATAACTCATTTTCAATTAAACTACCTTAACTACATTATAAGACTTATCCAATTCTGAAATTTGTAAGGAGGATTTAATCAAATTACAGTTTTATTATTGTATTTCATTAAGGAAGATTATCAAAACTTTAATTATACCCCACTACTATTCTTATTTTGCCTTACTTTATCTTACCATTAATCTTTGATTCAGCTTCTCTTGCCATATGTTGTCCTATTTATTTTTTATTACATTGCCAACTTAGTCACACATGAATGGCGTAGGCGTGTCTATACATTGGTACACGTCATGTATGTATAGATGAAGACAGCGTTATACCGGGTATAACGTCTTTGAAGTATCTCATTTGAAAGATACTGAGTATTGAAACTGTGAGCTGCTTACTCGCGGCATGAGGTAATACTCGAGTGCCATCATGATGACGTTGAGGCCAATGACCCCTGCGTTGGCGAGGTCAAAGTATTTGCTGCTGATGAAACAATGAAGCAACATCCGCGGCTTCGAGTAGCGACACCAATATGGCGGCTCACGCAACTCTGTGAACACACAAGCAAACACGTGGAGAGACAGACTCCTCCTCCTCCTCTGAATGAATGAATGAATGAATGAATGAACGAATAAATGACAGGGAGGTAAAATCTGAAGCATTGGAGTTAACTTTTTAACCAATACGGTGATGACAAGTCTCCCTGCTTGCTCTCCCTCCTCTTATGTACTACTACTACTACTGCTGCCGCTGCTGCTACTACTACTACAACAACAACTACTACAACTTCTGCTGCTGCTACTACTAACTACTATTACTACTACTGCTACTACTACTACTACTACTACTACTGCTACTGCTACTGCTACTGCTACTGCTACTACTACTACTACAACTACTACTACTACTACTACTACTACTACTACTACTACTACTACTACTGCTGCTGCTACTGCTACTACTGCTACTACTACTGCTACTGCTACTGCTACTGCTACTGCTACTGCTACTGCTACTACTACTACTGCTACTACTGCTGCTGCTGCTGCTGCTGCTGCTACTACTACTTCTGCTGCTGTTGCTACTATTGCTACTGCTACTTGTTGCTGTTTGATAGACTTGCACTGACTTTTTCTCTCTCTGTCGAGTTTCTTGGCGTGCTTGGCAGCTCTTCGCGCCTTCTCTTCTCGTTCCTGGCTCTCTCGACACTTGTGGAAGTTTTCGACGACGACTCCGACGAACATATTGAGCACAAAGAAACCGACGAGAAGCAGGAACGATATGAAGTAGACCAGACGCCACTCGTTGTAATTCACCTGCGGCTGGAAAATAGATGTTTGAAAATATGCTAAAACACACATGTTTCATAGCATCGCGCAGCCAATACTATGCTAAGATGCCGAATATGTGGTTTTATGACAATATAGAACATTTTAAAGTCTGATTTAAACATTACATAAGTTATATGTAGGCCTAGTGGCATGGGCGTATTTAGGGGGGTTTTACGGGTTCAAACGCTCCGAAATGTTTTATATGCTTTTACATGTGAAATACAAAAAACCTGAACTTTTGCGACCATTTTCAATGGAAACCCCCGAAATCTTAAAACCCCTCCGAAATGTTTTTTCTGGCTACGCCCATGCTAGGTGGGATAACTCATATAATACCAGGTGGGGTAATTGAAATAGCGCAGGCATACCAAACAGTGTTGGAGATAACGGGGAAACGTGGATTTTCATATGAGGCAATCCAATTTCCCATCATGTGAGATTTGAGCCGCTTTGTAAGAAGAAGTGAAGGAAGAAGAGAGAGTGTTAGCCTGTTGATCGACGCCGACTGCATCGAGTCCTGTGTACATGATGTTCACCCATCCGTCTTTCGAAGCCAGAACGAACAGAGACATCAGGGCCTGAAAATAAACACAAATCAATCGAATTCTTTCCGCCTAAAGACAATAATTATAACTATAATTATAGGTGTTATAGAGGGGAAATCAAAAGGCTAAATTTATTAGTTATACATACTTCACCCAAAAGCCATTAACACAGCACATCTTAAGGAGCATGTTCTTTTCCTTATTTTCCACCTTACTCAATCCTACTGTATAATGCACCCTGCACCTGCTCGATACTATCATTCCATACTCTACCCGTAATCAGGTCTACATCCAGAAGATCAGGGTACGATTACAGAGAACTGCCTAATCGATTGGATAAGCAATTTGAAAGAGTTACTGAAATTTGCTAATCGATTAGCGAATTAGAATTAGACACAAGAAAGGTTTTAGCTAATCGATTAGAATTAGAATCGAGCACCGAGCAGTAATCGATTTAGCAATGACCAGAATTAGATTTCGATAATAATGATAGTTCGAGGAACATAGATTTGCTTCATGAATTTGTCAAAGTTTTGTAATCAGAGCACAACAAGTGAACTACAGCAAGTTGTTGTAGCCTATTACAATACTTAAAGCTTTACCCTATTACGATGCTTAAAGCTATAGCCTATTATGTACAATGCCTAAAGCTGTAGACTATTACAATATCGAAAGCTGCACAACTGCTATGTGTGACAACAATCCAACAGCCAGCAAGCAACACCACATGCTGCACATTGCTACTGCATAAGTTCACTATTGCATTTTGCAATTAGCATGTCTTGAATCTAGTGCATCACTTAGCCTACAGTGCCCATAGCGTTTACGATGTAGCCACAAAACTATCATGTAAGCGTTCCATGGCAGCTGAGGTTGCAGGATGTTTGCCTGTAGATCGACGCCGAACATGAAGACCAGTGTAAATGATGTTCACCCATCCGTCTTTCGAAGCCAGAATGGACAGAGACATCAGGGCATGAGCAGATCATTGCAGGTTTGAAACAGCCTTCAGATAAATAATTAAGTAAGAATTCTTGAAAACTCAATATTATTTATACAAGCTTCACCAATTCAATTAATGAATACAGCACATCTTTACTCAGCTTTTCCTAATTTTCCACCTTACTCAATCTGCTAATCGATGCCCTGCTTTATCATTCCCTAATCTAGCTGAAAATTGCTAATCGATTAGAATTAGAATTAGCACAAGATGACAGCTAATCGATTAGAATTAGAATTAGCTCTTTGTCTAATCGATTAGCTAATTGATTAGCATCTAATTGAGTAGTTACCCATCTCTGCTACACTCAACCCTACCCTAACCAACCCTGAACTACACTGCATACCGTATCTACCCCTATTACATGCATACTATACCATCCTATTTAATCCTAAAGTACCCTATACTTCAACTTACCTTACCTTGCTTTACCTTACCTTATCTTACTTGTAATCGGGAATCCTGTCTTACCTGTCCAAGATTGTCGAAGTTGTACTTGCGGTTGACCCATCGATACGGAGGACCTTTGTTGATGCAGTCCGTCTTGTTCTTTATGGATCGGACATCGGGACCATCGCAGAAATAGAACGTACCTTTGAACAACTGACGAACAGAGAAACATTATTATACTTCACCATCAAGAACTGCATCCCACTTAATAGAAGGACATACCATTACCAATCTCAGTTTGACTATAGAACTGCTATTTAAGCTCTGATTATCAACCTCAATAGACAAATTAATATATGTATAATTGTATATATATATAATGCTATTAATATACTAATATATACACAATAGCTACACTGTACTATAAGCTCTGATTATCGACTTTAATATGAAAAATATATGTAATTATACATATATACTTTTGGAGATGTATATACAAATTGTAATTAATAAGTGCATATATACCACCATACCTAGTTCTCAATTATAGTAAAAGTTACTAAGAAGAAGAGAAATGGGTAACTGAGGTATCGTACCTGAACTCCTAAGATACCGAAGATAACGAAGAACGTGCAGCAGATAAGAACAATGTTTCCGATTGGTCGCAGGGAAGACAACAGGGTTTGAACCACCAACTTTAGACCGGGAGCTCGACTTATCACCCTGTGAAACAAAACAGAGGCAGCGACTGAAATCAAGTCATCAATCCAAGTCAGAGCTATATGAATAATCGTAATCGCAAACCCCAAATTTATGGAGCGCTATTCGAAAGCTAAGCGAAGGGCACCAGCTTATTCACGAGCGACTGCTTCGTATCCAGAGGGAATGTACTATTGGAGATCCGATTCCGATCGAGTGAATCGGTCACTGGCAACCGGACTTAGATACCTCCACTTGGAAAACACCTCTGACACGACGCAGCGCTCGTACATGCAGAAGAAAGAGAGAGAGACAGATAAACAGACAAAGACAGAGACAGAGATAGACAGACTGACAGACAGAGACAGTGACAGACAGAGACAGATAGACAGAGAGAGACAGAGAGAGAGAGAGAGAGAGACAGAGAGATGAGAGACAGACAGAGAGAGAGAGACAGATGAGATACAGAGACAGAGGCAGAGGCAGAGACAGACAGGACAGAGACAGAGAAACAGAGACAGACAGGCAGAGAGAGAGAGAGAGAGACAGAGATGGAGAGGAGACAGAGAGACGATAGACAGAGACACAGACACAGACAGAGATGGATGGACATATGGATCAGAGAGATGGAGAGAGACAGACAGGACAGACAGACAGACAGAGAGAGAGAGAGAGAGAGAGAGAGAGAGAGAGAGAGAGAGAGAGCAAGCAGAGGACAACATAGACCGATTAATGTTCACTAACCGAAGAGGCTTGAGTGTACGTAGCAGGCGGAACACTCGTAGGATGCCAAAGATGCGAGGACTGCTTGATGCCATGAAC
>JACEVL010001053.1:47500-52500 GCA_020284085.1 Aporrectodea caliginosa
CCTTTTGTTACCTGAAAAATGGTTAATAACTGAGTGATCTATTTGCTGAAGACTTTGGTTGGTCGTACCTTTTTCTTGGTTGTTCTTGATGTCTTCTCTGCTGCTGTGGATGACTCTCGAAGGACGACGATCGTTGTTCTCTAGTTTATTAACGTCCTTCACCTTCATTTTTCGAAGGGCGGCCTTGACCATAGAGTTTTCCTTCATGCGCTCCTCGCCCTTCAGTGATAACAGGCCAGAAAAGATAAATATTAGTCTTTTCATCATGATTTTGTGATTTATTATGCAAGTGTCATCATCATCGTCGTCATCGTGCCTATATTTAGTCCGATTGATCTTGTGTAATTTAATATAACCTAAAATCACTTGGACTATCACTAGCAATGGACTTGAAAATTGACAAATGACAATGGAGATTATTTATTCGTACCCATCGCCGCCAAATGGCTGGCGTCAGGAACTTATGATGATGATGAATATAATGCATGTTAATGTACTGTGATGTCTCTCTAACGTAATGCACTGCATCGTTCTGAACTGTGCTGCAATGTATTAATTCTCTGGCGTAATGTAACCAGTTATGAAGATCCAATTGGAAGAAGGATCGAAATATGACTACTAATTAATTATGTAACGAAAACATTCTACTGAAGGCCTTTAGAGCAGCTGTTATGCTCTTTATTGTGTTATGAATAGGCTAGTGATGGGTTTGTTACGATGTGTGTTGGTGCGGAGCCTCTTACCTCGGCGGAGAATCCTTCGACAAGAATGGCAACGAGTAAGTTGAAGAGGACATAGTTCCCGAAAGTCATCAGGGCAATGAAGTAGAGAGACGCCCAGGCGGAAGTCATCGACATCCCGGTGTACAGGACTTCGTTCCAATCCTCCTGAGTCAGTACCTACGGCAGCACAAAAAGGCACTATGGCGCTATAAGAAATCTGGGATAACGTAGCATCAAATTGTAGGCCTACTTGTAATTTGTAACATGTATCGTGATTCTTTATGAGAGTTTAATGATTTGAATGCATATTTCAGGTATGTTGAGGGCTTTGGAAGAAGCAAACGATCCACTTCTTCAATCATCGGCAAATAATTTCTCAAAGGAGAAATGTGGCGAGACATTTGCCCCACCTGGCAAATTGTAGGCCTACTTGTAATTTGTAACATCTATCGTGTCGGTGTCTTAACCTGTTGACAACATCAACAGATTAATCTCTTGAAATTTATGTGTTATTGATGAGCTTCTTTTCTTTTGTAAGATGTCTGTTGTTGCTGATTCAACAAACGGTTGAATTGACAAAAATAATAAAATCTATGTATATGATTAATATAAGTTGGACCAAAAGTCTTTCGTTGAAGTATTTCTTTCTGTTCTGTGTATAATAGGCCTACTCATGACTTCGGTTCATTAAATATAAAAAAAGATATTTGGGTGTGGACGCCTTAAATTGAAACTGTGCATCATAAATTACTATGGTTTTAAGACGCAGGTTATAGATTGTTTGAATCCACGTTCATTTCCTCCCCCGTTGTGCATGTCCATTCATTTAGTCGGCGAATTAACTTTTTATTTCGTCGACGATTCAATTCCAACGGCATCACATATCATTTCACAGCACAAACACGACAACATGAGAATTCATGCAGCACGAGACATAGGAGCTGTCAGGATTCCTGGTTCAATGTCTGCGTGGGCGTTTATGATGTACAGAGGCTGATATTAGAGTCTGTTCTTCATACAGTATCAAGTCAAAAAATAAAAATACTTATGCAACGAGGCCTTCTCTCTGCACAGCTAATCCATGCGCTGGCGGAATTTTTCTAAAGGGAAAATATTGTAAGGCAAGATAACGTATGGTAAGGTGAGGTAACGTATGGTAAGGTAACGTATGGTAAGGCAAGGTAACGTATGGTAAGGTAACGTATGGTAAGGCAAGGTAACGTATGGTAAGGTAACGTATGGTAAGGTGAGGTAACGTATGGTAAGGTAACGTATGGTAAGGCAAGGTAACGTATGGTAAGGTAATGTATGGTAAGGCAAGGTAACGTATGGTAAGGAAAGGTAACGTATGGCAAGGCAAGGCAATTTATGGTAAGGCAAGGTAACGTATGGCAAGGCACGGTAAGGTAAGCTAAGATACGGCAAGGTAAAGTGGGGTAAGGTAAGGTAAGATAGGGTAGGAAACTTCATTCGCTACCCATCATTATCGGCCATACTTTTAGCGTGCACAAATGTACAAATGTCATCTGGTCAAAGGTCAGAGGCGCAAACAAATGCAACCATTGAAATTGGGCAATTTTCCCTACCAGTTTAGAAAGCTTATTATTTGCAAACGACATCCGAATTTACAGGATGTACCTTGATTCGATCCCTAGACTCGCACAGGTGAAAGACTTCTTGATCACTGTGTTATACCATTACCATTATTAAGCGATCCAGATGTTGCCTGGCATCGACAGGCTAGTGATGACGTGCATGGAAAGAAAAAGGGACTTACCGCACCTAGCAGACAGTAGGCCTAATCACGATAATTAATGCACCTTGAAGACAGTCATTATGGTGCTAAATGCACCTGGAAGACTGCAATTATGGTAATTAACGCACCTGGAAGACGGTAATTATGGCCCAGAGTAGGGTGTCGAAGTTCTTTCGGCCGCAGCTCTCCGCTGAACTGGTCTGACCTTCGCAGAATTTACATCCGAACAGATTCATACCAAGAATGCTAACAAACACACACAGACGAAGAGACAAATACATCAATACACGCAAAATTCATTCAAATGTACATAGGCCCAATATTAATAAATAATCATAGCGTGCAAAATAAAGGAGTTGAAATTGATAAAGAAAATTACAGCCATTAAACTAGAATAGACTTTTGTAAAATGTTTAAAGGCGCTATATTCTATATTCAACGTAATGGTAATTAGAAATTTATATAGCGCAGTTTACAGCGAACCCCATCAAAGGCTCTGTCTGTCTCTGTCTCTGTCTCTGTCTCTGTCTCTGTCTCTGTCTGTCTCTGTCTCTGTCTCTGTCTCTGTCTCTGTCTGTCTGTCTCTGTCTGTCTGTCTGTCTCTCTCTCTCTCTCTCTCTCTCTCTCTCTCTCTCTCTCTCTCTCTCTCTCTCTCTCTCTCTCTCTCTCTCTCTCTCTCTCTCTCTCTCTCTCTCTCTCTCTCTCTCTCTCTCTCTCTCTCTCTCTCTCTCTCTCTCTCTCTCTCTCTCTCTCTCTCTCTCTACGATAACCTAAATGATGATAAATGTCTCTAAGAATACAATGCCTATTTGTTAGCAACATAATGATGTTCAGATAATTAGAATTTTCTAATTCATCTGGTTCTGCACATATGCACAGCTCAAAAAAGGATTCACTAGAATAACTAGATAGTTATTACTAACGTTCCGTATTATTATTATTATTATTATTATTATTATCATCATCATCATCATCATCATCAACATTATTATCATGCATTTGTGCATTAATTATCGTCATCATCATCGTCGTGGTAGTCGTCGTTGTTGTTCTTGTTGTTGTTGTTGCTGCTGCTACTACTACCTCTACTACTACTACTCCTCGTTGCCGACTAGAAATTTGTGTCTGATTTCGTGTATGTGTGTAGGTAAGGGTTGTATGTTTGAATGTATGTACATGTATTATGTATGTATGTATATAATATGCATATATGAATGTATGTCTGTTTGTATGCATGTATGCTTGTATGTGTATGTACGTATGTATGTATTAATGCCTGTGCTAAAAAGACAATACTTTTATGATCGTCGATGGTTTAGCAGCTGTGGTCCCGTTCAGCCAAGGGACACTCAAATTGGTGGTGATTATTGCCAGATGAAGGCAGTAAAGAGTGCGGCGTGAATGGAACGCTAACTGTGAATAAATGGTTTTCACCGCAGATGATCCATGGATGGAGACGCAATTCGGATTGCGATCTGCTTTTCATCTGGTAAAATACGTCTCTACATCTCGACGTGTTTTCGATTCGGTCAGTAAACAGAGGCGCTTAATAAAACCCAATGGTCGATTTTCTCACTTTCTTAATATCCCCTTCCCTATTTTTGACAAAACAATATTTTACTGGCTATCGATTGAGGCTAACTTTATTAAAATGAGTTATGGGCAACAGAATCAGGGCTGTCGTCTGGTTAAAAACCTCTGGCGAGAAATTAAATTTGGATTTTCTGGGCCCCCGAATATTCGATTATCAGTCAACAACTCTTGCCTACAGACCCACTTACCCACCTTCCTGTCCACCTTCTCAAAACAAGCACATACATACAAACACATATGCATGCACACCGGCTTAAATACTTGCTTGCGTGAATAAAAATCTGTATTGTGTATTATGCATACATCCACAATGGCATACACACATCAATAAGTACATACATGCATAGGCCTAAATGCATATATGCATACATGTGTATATATATACATGCATTCGCTGTAAGAGAAAATACCTGTTTCGTAATAGAACTTCGTGCATACATACATACATACATATATACATGCATACATACATACATACATGCATGAATACATACATACATCCATACATACATGCCTACATACATACATACATGCATACATACATGATAAATACATACATGCATGCATGATTGCATGCATATACAAATACATGCATACATACAAAAATGCATACATACACACAAACAAACATACATATTACATATGTATGTGCATACATCCATTGTTTATTACATATGCATATAGACATAAATTCAGATAATGCTTGGCGTTGTCGTGGTGTGTAAAGAATTTATTTTTTAGTCGCAATCGATTTGATATTGACTGAGTTTCAACGGTTGCATCAATCAATTTAACAAAAATCGCATTTCAACGAAGAAGAACTGGAAATGCGAAACGAAGATCGTTATAATCTTCACCTGAAGATGAAGATGAAGAGGCAGAGCAGAGCGAAGAACGTTGCAACGTTGTCCATTGTCTTTAACATAATG
>JACEVL010001053.1:60000-77500 GCA_020284085.1 Aporrectodea caliginosa
TGTAGGCATAATTATAAGCATCGTAAGCATTCTATACGATGGTCTGGAATGGGTTTAAAACAAAATAACTTAACTGATCCAATGAAGAAAAGAATCAGTCAATTCCAAGGATGTCTAAACCTGAATTATGCTTAAATGCGCGATACTTAACTTAAGTATGTAAATAAGTAACTATATTCTTTATTAACCAGCAGCTAATCGCATTTTGGTGTATAGATAGTTAATAAACACAATTAAAAGTATATAACATCTTAACAATAAATGTTTTGCGTATCAGGCTGTCGGCATGGGGATTATGCGGTCATATATGCACGGGATCGGAGGGAGTATAGTGGGTGGGTTTTGTTGGATGGTAGTAGTTGGTGCAGGACGTGGCCCCAGGTCCGTCAGGACAACCAAAAGGAACCCAATGTCAGCGTTGTCACAGAGTTGTTCAAACGTTGGGGAGTCCTCGGGGAGGTAATGTCAACACATTAAGAATCCATTGAATCGGGTTAAGTTTAAAAACAGAAAGTGCACGCTCTGGATTCACAGGAATGCAAAATCTCTGTAACACAATGCACTGTAATGAATTAATTTGCAACAAAATTATGTGAAACATCGCAAGATTCTTTGACGATCCATGTTCGAGTGTGCATCAATACAATCAAAAGTCTAATCGGGCAGTCGATGTTCACATTCTGTGATAAAGTTGTCCACATTGGAATTTATTGGTGAATCAAAAACGAGGTCATTCATTCATTCGTTCGTTCATTCATTCAACAAAGTTACTACTATTGTGTTCAATTATGACACTCTTACATTTACTATGGCCATTGATTAGGTTACACGCATATATTATTATTAAGAATTTCTATTAGAAAAGCAACCAACATTGAACGAACTGTAAGCTCGAATTATAATTCCGAGGACATGCACAAAAACGTTAATTTCAAGGTCTTTGCTAGAGTGAATACGTACCACGATTAAAGCGACGAAATAAACCCAATCCCAGAAGGAATGAGCGTCTTGGACGTAGTACATGATGTCGACCCAACCCTCGAGGCTGATCACCTACAACTCAGAATACAAGCCAGTTATGCATACGTGCAGTGGCTACCAAACTGGACCACAAGTGGCCCGTCGTTGGTTTTTAGGTGACGGTTCTCACAGCAGAAAAATGTCTGGCCATTTGTGAAAGACCTCTTCATTTTTATTCCGGTAAGCTACTACAGTTGGCCTGATATATCTGAATTTTTATTCACATGAGAAAATGATAAGGAAAATGATTGTGGATATGATTGGGGAAAAGATTGGAGAAAAAATTTGGGAAATGAATGAAGAAATGACCGGGAAAATAACTGGGGAAATGACTGGAGAAATGAATGAGGAAATGACTGAAGACATGGACAAGAACTTATTATCATCACAGCGATTGTAGGTAAATACAATAGGCCTAATTATAGGGCTGCTGAAGTTAACGATTAATTAATGGTATCGACAATGTCTTGTGACTCTAGACTTGTCGATCAGGTCGAATACTTCGGTGACCGTTAGAAAGGACAGAACACCTGGATAATAGCCATCCACGTTCCGCTGGACTTACCTGGAAGATGGCGACCCATGCGAGGCCGATGTTATCGAACGAGATGGATCCCTTGAACGGATTGCTGAGTCCCGTCTTGCAGAGCGAGTAATACTTGTTCCAGTTGACGCAGGAGTCGTTCGTCGGGGTGTTGTTGCTGAACGGAAGCGCTGATTCGTTGCACCAGATGCGGTTCTGAACGTAGTTGGGAATCTCGGAGCATTTCGTCATCCCATCGTCATCTATCTGGCTGCAGATGAAGTCCACGTCATCCAGACGCACGTACGGATCCGGAAGAACCAGTCTAGAGGTAAAGACAGGTCAGGATTTTGGTATCTGTGTATGTATGCATGCATGTATGTGTATTTATGTATGTATATGCATGTATGCGCATGCATGTATGTATGCACGTATGTTTATGTATGTATGCGTGTATGTATGTATGTATGTGTATGTACATGTATGTACATACATAAGGATTTTACATAAGGATTGTACATAAGGATTTTAGTTAAGGTTATTTTGGGATTTTTGCCCAGTTACTATGTTTTTTTGTGTTATTGCCCGCTGTTAATAGTGTCTATTTTAATAGTTTTGGTATGCCTACTCCCGTTGTTCTTTGTTCACCAAAAGATTTCCTCCTTAAAGGCTGCACACGAATTGTCGTAATCTCTGTATCGTCTCTTGACCGTCTTATTATTGGTTGTAAAGGAACTTGTAGGTTGCCCCAACTAGCGGGAATAATCCTCCCTTTGGGGTCTCCTTTTGCCTCCTGTAGCGTGATACTCTTCTTAAATTTACTTGATTCTCTGTTTGTATTACGGGTCACATTATTTGAAGCAATAAAGTTTTTTCTGATTCTGATTCTGATTCTGATGTATGTAAAACGCCTTAAGACTTTCCTGTTCGCTGCCCCAGGCACTGAAGCCGGTTGAGAGCGCTGTTGATTGGGCTGACGCTATAAAAATGTTCGATTAAATTAAATTACATTATATTATGTATGTATACGTATACATGTATGTATGTATGTATGTAGCGTATCTGGGTATTTGTAGAGAGCCTATCCAGAACTTTAAAAATAGGTCTGGTAAATTGTTTATATATTGCATGTATGTATGTAATTATGTGAATAGTATGTATATGCATGTATTTATATGTATGTATGTAGGCCATCTGGATTTTTATATAGCGCATATCGAGAACTTTAAATAGCTTTGGTAAATTTAACGAAATGTTTCTCTGATATCAAACAATTTAAAGCATGTTCATCAGGACAAGAAACTATCAAGACTAGACAAGGTAAAGAAATTCGTAAAGCAATGCACAATGTTCAAAATCAAATCAAATCAAATCATTTATTTGGTGACCAACAAACAACAGTAGTACACAATCAATGGGAAAGTAGAGTCACACAGGGGACCCTGAAAGGGTCTTACGGCCCCGCTAAGTAGGGCCCCTAAGGTTGCAGTACAGCCTCATGAGGAAAGCCAATGTATTTAACTGGTCTGAAACTAAGCGTATTAAACAACAAAACGATAAATCTTAACTAATGACTCAGCAACACACATATTAGGTCAACAGTCAATTTGTGTGAATATCTATGACACAATTAACTTAGGCTCACATTTAAACTCATTTTAAACATGTTAATTTCAAACATTTTAAACATGTGGATGGGGTGGATAAGTAACTGCTGTTGTATCAAAAAGGTTCTTGGGAGCCCTGGGTCAGTCATTTCCAATTAAAAAGTGATGCAGCGCTCTTTTGAAGAGGCATAAATTAGGGAGTTCCCTAATAGACTGTGGAATCTCATTCCAAGTTGATGCCCCTATATATCTGACAGAGAATAGTCGGGTATTTGTGTGGGCAAAAGGTTTGTGGTACAGATTAGAAGTTCTAGTCATGTGGGAGTGGATGTCCGAAGTGTGACGAAAAAACTTATTAAATACTGGAGGTAGGAGGCCACGATCATATCGGAACATAAACTGCCCTATCTGGGCACTTCTTATCTGGTCGATTTGCAGGAAATTAAGCTCTTGGAATTTATTTTTGGTGTGGGCCCCATAAGGGATTCGAGCCACATATCGAACTGCTCGTTTTTGTAAGATAACTAATCTTGCAAGACTGGTTTTATAGGTTGAAGCCCAAACTATATTGCAATATGTTAAGTAGGGGTAGATGAGGGTGTAATATAGTGTTTTACGGATTTCGGGCGGTACTAGTTGCGAAGTGCGAGATAGTATACCAATATTTTTGGATATTTTGATAGATATATTTTTATGTGTTCTTTCCAGGAAAGGTGCTGATCTATGTACACCCCTAGAAAGTTACTACTTGGGTGATTGGGGTACCCTCTATACATATTCTTAAATGTTCAGGAGGACTGCCTTTCCTGTGGGATTTAAAGAGTATATAGTTAGTTTTTTCAAGGTTAAGAGTTAATTTATTAGCATGGAACCACTCAGTTATGAATTTTAACTATGTTCGCTCAGGTTACTGCAAAGAACCCCTTCTAAGACAAGTTACTGTATAGAACCTGCTATAAGACAAGGTAGCGTAAGTTGCAAGTTCAAATCTTCGTGAAATCTCTCTTTTGTCTAAATAAGACAAGTAAAGCCTTTTGAGGTTCTGTAGACTCATATGCAATGTCATAATCGCTTTCAATACCAAGTTTAAGTTATGCCTCTGTCTCTATAATTATGTTGGGAAAATTTTCTCTGACGTTTGAGAATTTTTTTAAGAATTCACGAATTATAAATTACAATGATATACTTTTACAATTATGTGAATGCCAAGCTGTAAAAATGAATAAAAAATTTAAATTTTAAATGTTATTTTTTTATTACTGAAAAAGAATTTCATTTGTTTTGGGTCATCTACTAGTAAATGCGCCTCTGCCACTAGTCTATTGTCTTCCAGCTACGCCATGTATCTCTTTGCCTCCTTTCGCTCCGTGTCTCTTTTTCTGATTTCCCCCTCTCGTTTTCTCTCTTCCTCTCTTTATCTACTCAATCTCCTCTCCGTAATTCTCGGAAGTGAACTGGAACAGAGCGAGCGTTGGGGGATAATATATAATGCGGAAAATTCGTTTACGCATATTGATCGATGTCGTCCAATTACTACGGCCTATCGACGACAACAGACACACACACACAGACACACAGACACACAGACAGACACATAGACACATAGACAGACAGACAGACAAACAGACAGGTGCTCGTAGAGCGGAAGAAGCAATAAGCCACATGCAGTGGAATCGAAGATGACCCTTGGAGGAACCACTCGAGACTCCTTCAGGGTCTCTTCCGTAACAAGCCTCCGTTCCTCCCTCTGTCTGTCTGCATGTCTCTCTGTCTAACCATCTGTCGGTCTGTCTGTGTAACTGTCTGTCTAACTGTATGTCTGTCTGTCTGTCAAACTGTCTCTCATTCTATCTGTCTGTCTGTCTGTCTGTCTCTACTTAAGTCTGTCCATCGTCCGTGCATCTGTCCGTCTGCCTGTCCGTCCTTCCGTCTGTTCGTTGCCTTCATCAGTCTGTCCGATTCTGACCTTGTTAGACATTGAAGAGTCAGGTCACGGCCAGGAATGAAACGTCCTGTAAGGGATACAGATCGGTAACGTCTGGTTATCAGACAAAATTGGCTGCAATTACTTCTCTTATCTATGACTCCTGCGCATGTCTTGCAGACTCCTCCAGCATTAGACCACATTCTGGTAACCGCTGGCGAAATGCGAATATAAGGCGCGCTGAATAATACTATTATAACTTTTTTTTTAAACCCCAGGGAGCTATGATCAATTAGTTTCTTAAAATTATACTCGGAGACAATAAAATCACGTCTGGTATGGCTTTAACTCTCAAGTTCCGGCTGAGCAAAATTATCATAATTGTTGGTATTATTATTATTATTGTTTTATCCGAGGAAAGTGTAATCCCTAAGGCGTAAGAATTTTCATTATTATTATCATCATCATCATCATCATCATCATCATCATCATCATCATCATCATCATCATCATCATCATCATCATCATCATCATCATCATCATCATCATCATCATCATCATAATCATCATCGTCGTCGTCATCATCGTCATCATCATCAACTCAAAACTTTTTACACGCGCAAAATAACACAGAAAAGTGAATCTAACTCGCTATAATTACTATTTTTTGCTCGAGGTAAATATCGGGACTTAAAGGGCTCCGGTGATAGAGAGAATCTTTTGCAGTTTTCATTGTATCCTTTAAAGTCGTTCCTGTAGTTGGTTTACTTCTTTTCTGGTTGATTGTTTGGTTGATTGTTTCTGTAGGTTTCCTGTCTCATTACTTTAACTATGCATTAAATTCATCATTCTTTATGATATTATGAGAGCAAGCTGGGTAAGGGATGGATTGATTAGTCTTACCCTCCGGTGGTGACGTTCTTCGGAAGGTCGAGGAAGCATCGGTTGCGCAGCAGTCCGGCCCACAGTTGAACGCCAACGATGCCGAAGATGAAGAAGACGAAGAAACAGAGGAGGAGAACGTTTCCAAGCATCGGGAGAGTATCAAGTAACAGCATCACAAGGATGCGCATACCTTCAATCAACATCATCATTATGATGCATATGAGTAGGTCTCTTTAAAAGGCGCCATATAAATTCTCAGAATGAATGTATACTCGCAACTTATTGACACTATTATTATAATTATTATAATCCTCCTCCTCCTCCTCCTCCCCTCCTCATCCTCCTTGTCCTCCTCCTCCTCCTTGTCCTCCTCCTCCTCATTATCATCCTTATCATTATCATCAAAATTATCTTTATCACAGTGTCAGTTCATCAACACTTTACACTCGAGGTGTGGATATGATCCGTCGTATTCTTAATATAACATCCATAGACAAACAATTATTATTCCCATTATTAGTTTTCCAAACTCGACATGTAAAGATTCACTACTAGAAATCGTATTTGAATCAGTAATAGTGACAGCTGGTAACTATTTCACAGCGTATCTCAAACTTTCTGATGCTGCGGACCGAGAGCATAGAGGGTTCTGTTGCTTCACCAGCCTTACCGGGGACCGGTGCTTTTCAACATCAGCTTAGAATCCTTAGATGAATGCATATGACATGTTACGTTAACATTTAAATTAAATATTGCCATTGCTTATTGAAATTATACTTTTGTTAATGTTGTATATTTAAACTGCTTACTATGTATGAAATCTGTGTCTTGTTCCCATTAGTTATGCTTTACACTGAATGCAACTTAGGCCTAATGTGTTTTATCACGAGCAAAATGTATACATACATGTAGGCCTACAATATTGGTTGACGGGTCGCAGAATGATAACTTAAATGAAAATTTTATATATAAAAATATAGGGATATATATTCGTTTATTGAGCTCTTGCTGACATACCGCAGTCAGTTACAGAGAAAAGATATAAAAAGAAATAAATGTCAAAGAAAAATAATTCAATCGGGCTTGGTCAGAGTGTCTGTGTAGTAGCCTACGGGCCGCTTACTACAGTTTGAGAAGTAAGTAAGTAAGTAAGTAAGTATGGTCTTTATTACGCCATTTGCAAACGCACAATGGGACAACAGTTATGCAATGATAATTGTAAAACATCGAAGTAATAATATTGATAATAATAATGCGTAACAAGCTAAATGCAGGTGGAAGATAATTAATAATTGTAAAGCATCCTGGTGATAAATCCTTTCCTAGTAAGGGGTCAGATTGCGGAATGATACGATTGTGCGAACGAGGTCTTAGGGAGTATCCGGTTTCGCGGATAGGAGGGAGTAATCCGTGTAGGACATGACCAGGATCCGATAAAACCGCGGAGAAGAGAGCTGCGTCTGCTTTGGCACACAGCTCTTCAAATGTAGGGGTACAAGTAGGTAGAAGCAGTGTCATTGATGCTGATGTTGAATGACATGTTAAACACGACTCCAATACATATCAAATCGGTTCGACAGAAATTTAATAGGTGTTTAACAATACACAAAGATTTGACGATTAGGCCTATTATTTATTATCATCGTCATTATAATACATTTAAGATTATTTGGAACTAAAATTGCTAAAATCCGTCGCTTTTATACTAGAAACTGATGCAGTTGGCTACAATTACTTGTTGTCCACAGTCAAATAACTTTATATAGCATAATAATTATAAAGTGTTTTTCATTAAATAGTATTATTACGTAATGAGACCAACACGAAGTCCGTATGTGCGGTTAGACGTTAAGGGGAAATTGCAACACAGCCAGCACTATATCTAGGAGACGGACGAGGAGCAGGAGGAGCAAAAGAAGGAGAAAGAAGGAGCAGGAAGAGTAGGAGGAGCAGGAGAAAGAGAAGGAGAAGCAGGAGAAAGAGAAGGAGGAGCAGGAGAAAGAGAAGGAGGAGCAGGAGAAAGAGAAGGAGGAGCAGGAGAAGGAGAATGAAGTCACATAACAGACTGATGTTCGTCATTCTGGTAAACTAATAAAAATAATAGCACCAGCAACAACAACAAGGTTATCACCACTAACCCCAACCCACCACCACGCACACCTCACCACCACTTCCACCAACACCATCGTCACTACCACCCACGCCACCACCATCACGCCCACTACTACACTTGACGATGTGCTATAGATTAAGAACTATTGAGGCGTTGGGCGTTGAATTTCCGTGTTAATGATGAGTTGTAATACTTATAAAGCGCTGCATATTTCACGAGACGCTGGTCTGACATTTTCCCGCCATGGCAGATTGCCTTTTGTTGAGACGGGTACACGCTATTGCTCTTTTAGCACCACGACTTATTAGATTTTACACTGAAAATATAATTATATATTCAAAATGAAAATGGACAACAGCCAAATCCATTTGTGTATTTGATTAAACGTTTTCAGTAAAATCCGGAGCGCTTTGGAAGGCCATTACTTTACTTGGATGAGGCCTACATTACTCGTTCGTTAATTATCTACTCGACACTTTCGCCGACCTCCAGCTGCTCACCCCCGGGAAGAAGCGACCCTGAGTGAGCCTCGATTTACTGGTACCATTTTCATCACCGGAAGCTGACCCATAATGCCTTTCGCGTCTGCTCTCCGTTTCCGATTAGCTTCGCACCTTGTCAGACGGGGCTGCAAAGCCCAAACCGCATCGGATGTGGTAAGAACCATTTAGACAGATATAAACTAAGCCCTTGATTGAAACCGAAATATCGTCTCACGATTGCACCGAGATGAATCGTTACATTGAAGCTGATCTTAATTGTTATTTACCCCAGCCTCGATGCGGGAGTCCTTAGTCTTAGTCTACCCTATCTGGGCATATTCTTCACGCTCACCCGCCAACCCCATCAACAACGCACCTTCCCCTCAGACTCTCGAATGATGTGTTACGGAGAAGCGATCACTTGGCGCCGTCCATTATAAATTATTCACAGTCAGCGCCTTGCGGCAGCAACAGTAGCATCAACAGCAGAAGCATCAACAGCAGCAACAACAGCAGCAGCAGCAGCAGCAGCAGCAGCAGCAGCAGCAGCAGCAAAGGACAGTTTCTTTAAGGCTCCTCTTGGGATATACGTCTTGAAATGGGTTGACCGTTCAGTTCAGCCTTTGGGGTTCGAATACCGCGCGTAATGTTACTTTGGAAATCTGCCATGGATCCCTGTTAGTGTGATAATCCCTGCCAGACCATTGTTAAGCGCGATTGCGATTGTGGCCTTAGCGGAAGAATAGCACAATGAGAGAAATTGCGCATCTTTATAGAAGCTGTTTAGTTGTTCGAACTGTAGTTGTCCGATTCAACAGGTTGTCTCTGAGACTGGATGGCACACAATCTGTTCAAGAATGGAACTGCTAGAACGTTGGGCATTACCACTTAAGATACGCTGATCACATTTACCGGAATTCTACGGAATCGGAGTTGGACGCACTGAAAAGCATTCCGGTATTCGGTCTACACAGCTTTTATCCAACGTTATAGTTGCTAATGACGGTTTCCAAAAGGCGCTATATAAATACATGCATTCATATATATAAATGCATACCTACATACATGCATACATACATATATATATATATACATACGTGCATACATGGATGTATGTCTGCATATTTGCATGCATACATACATACACACATAAATGCATACACACATATTAAACATGCATACATACATACATACATACATACACACACACACACACATACATACATACATACATACATACATACATACATACATACATACATACATACATACATACATACATACATACATACATACATACATACACACACACACATACATACATACATACATACATACATACAATGTCATACATACATACATACATACATACATACATACACACACACACATACATACATACATACATACATACATACATACATACATACATACATACATACATACACACACACACATACATACATACATACATACATACATACATACATACATACATACACACACACATACATACATACATACATATTACATACATACATACATACATACATACATACACACACACATACATACATACATACATACATACATACATACATACATACATACATACACACACACATACATACATACATACATACATACATACATACATACATACATACATACATACATACATACATACATACATACATACATACATACACAATTACACACATGCATACACGCATACATACATATATGCATAAACATGCACGTCTACATGCATGCATACTAGAATGCATACATGCATGCATCGATGCATGCCTACATACATATGTATATGTACGCATAACTGTAGGGTGTCTGCTTTAACTGGGTGGCGATGTATACCTTTCGATTTCTGTCCTCTACTCAGTCTACTGATCAGAAAAAGAAAGGTATTGTTGTCGGAGAAAGGGTCTTTGATGTGTAAATCTGCTGCAGACAATGTCCTCGCCTCTCCTTCCTTTCCTTTCCACGCTCCCCTTTGCACCGCCGTCCGTCCGTCTCTGCTAAGAAGCCCTTTCAGCCCTTTAAGCTGCAGACAACGGATTACTGCAGACAGCTTGGACAGGCTTCGATGAACCATGCAAGCCGACGACAGTCTAGGCGTTTACTTTGACGGATGGACGTTAAAGAGACAGCCACGTGATTAATGAAGGAGGAAAACGAGGAGCAGCTATGGAATCAGGACGATTAGTAGAAGAAGGGTCTTAGAGTGGTAGAAAAGAGAGGAAACGCTGAAACTCAATTTAATTTAGTTCAATTTAATTTGATTGATCACAAAAAAGGCAAAGGTGGTTCATAATACAAGTTGTTGCAGTTCTGTAGTTCATGGGTGTCAACGGGCAAGCACAAAAGGATGGTACATGTATATCTTTTTGACCGCAGGTTCGCTCCTTTCTCATTTCTATTCCTTATGCATGGAGTAACGGGACGCGGGACGCGGGACGCTGGTCCCTTAAGGGTTTCTCACCCTTTGTTTTTTGTTGGCGATTGTATAATCTATCTGTGATGCTGTGATGTTGCCTACTTGAAGCAATAAAATATTTGGTTATGGTTATTGTTATGGTTAACATTGACGAGTGGATGAATTACAGAAATATGGAGATAAAGATATCACAACAAAGAAAACATGCATACATACATACAATACATACATGCTTGCATATATGTATGCATGTCCATTTGTAAAGCGCCTGAGAAATTCCGGAACCTCACGAAGTCGCTATACATGTATACATGAATGCATGCATACATAGCCTACCACATTGAAGTCCTTTGTGAGGACCTGTCAATAGTGATTTTGGTTATCAAGACTAGTGTAAACAAACTGCAGACGAAGAGTAGGAGAAGAAAGCTGTGAAGAAGAAGATCGGAAGAATAACGAAGAAATGAAAACAAAAGAAATCCGGATGAATTTCGAAAGGAAATACGGCAGTGGAGAATACAATTAGATAGGGAACGATGAGGGATGAAAAGAGGAGAAAAATTACAGGCGAAACGAAAAGGTGCTCAGTGTACTGTAGTAGAGGAACTGAGCGCTACAAGACAATCTGAGAAATTCCGGAACCATTGTCTCGTATCGACTGTCTGTCTTCTGCTGAAGGACAGTTAGACAATGAAATGGGTTCAACGACATCGCGGTCAGAGTAGCATACATACATACTTTGTCTGTTTGTCTGTCTGTCTGTCTGTCTGCCTCTATATTTCAGGCGGTCTATTTGAACCTAAACCTAAATATGCCTTTATTCTGTGTCTAGTACCAGTGCAATGGCCTAAACCGAAGCAATGGCCTAAACCGAAGCAACGGCCTAACCTAAGCAACATAGAATTGAACATCCCCTTAAACCGTTACTGCGCATGAACCTCATAATTGCTCAGCGTCATCGATTGATGCTTGGTCATTAGCAAAGCTCGAGGGTACGTACCATACGTATTCTATTTTTTGAAAGGTACGTACGTATTTTTAACGTACCCTATTTTAGGGTACGTAAACAATACAAAAATACGTTGACCATTTATGTTTTCTGTCCGATAGACAACATAAATGAGGACAAAACATCACTTCGACTAGCACTAAGGAGAGCAATGGACTTGACAAATAACCAAGAACAATAGAGATTATTTTATTTTCATGGGTATGTGTATGTATACATGCAGGTTTCAATGACGCATACTGTTGACGTCAGATTATACGTAGGCTATGGGTCGCCGAGTAGGTCTAAACCATAAATAAAATTTTCGTCTATGATACGTACCATACGCGTATTCTATTTTTTGAAAGGTACGTACGTATTTTAACGTATTCTATTTTAGGGTACGCGTACCCTCGAGCTCTGGTCATTAGATAGTGACGCCTAATACATTGGTAGCAGTAACAATAACAACATCAAGAGCAGCAGCAGCCGCCTGATTAGTAGTCTAAGGAGCATCTGAAGTAGCAGGCTAATCATCAGCAGCAGCAGCGGAGTCAACAGCTACCGAAGTACACCTTGATCGCTGTCTTGATCAGCAACAATAGCAAACCCCTTCGCCAACCGCAACAACAGCAACAGAAGCCTTAAGACGCAATTAGCCACGCTCGCTGAAGCATATCGTTCCTCCGTGCCTTTGTCTTTCGCTCCATTCTCCCTGCCTCTCCTACCATCCCTCCTTCCTTTCACTCTCTTCCCCTAGGACGCCGATAAATTAGCACGACCAGACGACATCCTCCTCCGGCGCCTCTGGATCACCCTCATCTTCAACATCTTCATGTTTTTGGACTAGTACCTCCTCCTCCTGCTCCTCCTAGTTTTTGCCCCTCTTACTCCTCTTTCTCTCCCCCACCTACTCATCCTTCTTACCGTTTCCCCTTCCTCGCCCTCTTACCCTTCCTCTTCCTTAAAATGGTCGTCGTCTGCTGTCCATCAAATCAGAAAGTTTAAGTAAAAACTCCGACAGATGATCGCGCAGCTGCTGAACCCGTGATTGAGGATTAGAAGCTGATGCTAGACATCGCTCCATCTGTCTGTCTGTCTGTCTGTCTGTCTGTCTCTGTCTCTTTCTCTCTCTCTCTCTCTCTGTCTCTCTCTCTTTCTCTCTCTGTCTCTGTCTCTCTCTGTCTTTCTCTCTTTTTCTCTCTTTTTCTCTCTTTCTTTCTCTTTCTTTCTCTTTCTTTCTTTCTCTGTCTGTCTGTCTGTCTATCTCTCTCTCTCTCTCGTCTTTTACCGAACTAGGTTTCCAAATGACTCAAAATAGACCAGTCTAAGGACATCATTGGGTCTATTACAAGAAAACAAAATTGGTAATTAAATTATTATATAAAATATTTATTATTTTACCATAGATGATCCATCAGGAACAAAACAGCACGATCTCTCAGTAAATAAATAAATAAATTAATTAATATATTAGTGGCTAGGGAAAAAGATAGTGCATACTTGGTATTCGGTTGATGGCTCGCAGAGGTCGTAACACTCGGAAGGTGCGTATAGCGGAAAGGCTCAGATTGTCTGAATCAATGGCATACTCAATCGCCCTGCAATCAGACAACAAAGACGGTCTAGACACTACTCACATTTACAGCGCTTTCTTTAGGACCAGATGCATGCACAGGGATAGTTAATTCATTCATTCATTCATTCGGGAATTTATATAGCGCCTCTTCAAGGAAACTACTCAGAGGCGCTCCCGACTCCAACGCGCCCAAAAAGAATAGTTTTGAGTTTAGTGAGGAAAGTTTCAGGCAGACTCCCAGGGTGTAGACGCAGCTCTAGAGGAAGACCATTCCAGATCATTGGGCCTGCCACAGAAAAAGCTCGGTTCTGCATTGTTGCAGTACGAGCAAAAGGAACCAGAAGAATTCCTTTTTAATATAGGGGCATTAGCAGTGTCTGCTAAAAGTGCGGGAATGTGGGCTAACATTAAAACTACGCTAACTAGAACTTGAATTGTACAGACAAAATATATTTTTCCGGAAATGGTTCTTTCTGAGTTGAAAGAAACCGACTTGAAAAGTTATCGTTTGTGCATGATCCTAAGGTGTTCGAGACTAAGCCCTAAGTGCAGTAGGGTACTTGATTTTGGTACTTCATTAATTAGATACCTAATTGCAGTATGGGAATTATAAAAAAAATAACTGGGGGTTAGACGTTGATTTATGTGCAGTTTGGGTGTGAAATGTAGACTTTACTATGGGATCCTAAGAAAGACTAGGGGTTGAACCCTACCCACCCCCGGCAATTCTCACCCTGCCTAATTGAGTTGCGGTGGACAAGTCACGTACAGATCTTACTGGTGAGCGGGTGCCGAACTGAGTACCCTATACCTCAGTGGAGAAGAAGGTTTTTGATGCATTGAAAGCTTACTGCACACAGCTACTATTAAGCGCATGTAATAAGTGACTTCTAACTGCCTTTGCATTTGTGCGTGGACGCCAGTGTAAAAGAAGACGTTTTGCACAAAAAGCTTCTTATACGTAGAATTAGATCTTGCGTCTTGGGACACAGTATCAGATCCCTGATGCTGAATCTATGGAAAAAGAATCACCACTTATTCGGACCACAACCAAGAGATGGAATGGAGAAATGATGGGTGGAACAGGCGGGAAGACCAGGTGTCACAGCGTAATGTCATGTGATATCAAATAATATTTAGGGTATCATGTACTCAAGATACCGTAACAGAGGTCTGTGTATCATGTGTCATAGTGCTCTGAAACTCATAATCACAGTATATAACACTGTCATTATGTTTCAGAACTCTCATCAGTCCACTGCAGACGACTTAGGTTGTTAATCTAAATTCGCTTGGCATTGAGTCCAAATTGAGGTCAAGTGTGTTACACATAATTTTTTATGCTCTTTTCAAAATGTAGGCCAAACAGAAAGCCTACATCGATACATTATTTGGATACAGACAGGCCTGCAGTTACAACAGAGTTAAGGAAAGAAGGAAAGAATCCCCAATCTGGTCTTCAACATAAATTATAAGGGATCCCTAAAGATCATAAATCTGATAGATAACACTTTCCAGGTTGGCTTTGTGTTACAAGACAGCAGCGATATAATAACAGTCAGATTTTGCGGTACACAAACAGAGAGAGACAGACAGAGACAGACAGAGAGAGAGAGACAGAGAGAGAGACAGAGAGAGACAGAGAGAGACAGACAGAGAGACAGACAGAGAGCGAGACAGAGACAGAGAGAGACAGTCAGACAGAGACAGAGAGCGAGACAGAGACAGAGAGAGAGAGAGAGAGAGAGAGAGAGAGAGAGAGAGAGAGGGAGGGAGGGAGGGAGGGAGGAGCGAGGGAGGGAGGGAGGGAGGAATGGAGGGAGGGGAGAGAGAAAAGAGACAGAGACAGATAAAAAGAAAGAGAGACAGAGAAAAAGAAAGAGAGACAGAGACAGAGAGAGAGACAGAGACAGAGAGAGAGACCATGGAGCATACGATTGGTCTAACAGAGTCCGCATTGATACCTAGACAGGTCTAGACTGACGCTAAGGAGAAAAGTGCATTCACTATGAAGAATTAAATTGTGTCGCATCGTCTGCTATAATAGAGAATAATCCCGCGAGATCAAGGTAGATCCTCTGACCATAATCAACATCGATCATAAGATCGATCTAGAGGCTTTTGGGCGGGTTTTTGCGAGCGCTGCGAGCATCCGCTGGGCGCTCATTTGGAACCTGTGGAAATTGTCAATCGTCTCGACTCGGACATCAATATCTTCGCTGCGCGCAGGTCTTTCATCGTGCGGCGGAACATCAAGAGCGATGAAATGTGAAATTAATATGGAGTCTACGATAGATCAAGCGATCTCTCCCATGCACAACCCAGTAAACAACTGAGACACCTTCAATTTCTACCGACTTTTGGCTTTCAGAGAGTTGCAACACACAGCCTGATTTACAGTGTATACTATATAGCATATGCTCCTCGCATATATAAATAAATATATATATATAATATTAAATATATATCCGTGTGTGTATATCTGCTTATTTATTTACTGCTATATATTACATACAAGATAACTTCTGATATGCGGATATATAAATATATGTTTGCCTGTAGGCTTCTTGATACACGATAACCACATACATATATGAGTAGAAATGTATTATATTATGAATACATATATATATATATATATATATATATATATATATATATGTTTGCCTGTAGGCTTCTTGATACACGATAACCACATACATATATATATATATATATATATATATATATATATATATATATATGTTTGCCTGTAGGCTTCTTGATACACGATAACCACATACACGATATATATATATATATATATATATATATATATATATATATATATATATATATGTTGCGTGCGTGTGTGTTCCTTGATGCTGTACATCATAGCGGATGCCGAGTTCAATTACATCACAACACTTCTAGACAAAGCAGACTATACGTATCTAACTTCGTAGTTTGAAATATCGATTCTTTAAAAACCTGGAGATCCTCCTCTCGTCTGTATTGCGTAGTCGCCTATTTGGTCACTCCTATTGGATATGCCCTCTCCCCAGCAGGTGATCTAATCACGTGTCACAACCCACAACTTCTATTCCATCCCCTTAATGAGGCATGCCTGTAACAGTATATAAAGAGATAACAAATGAGAAATATTTCGCTAAAAATGCTGTGTCTGAGTAAGCCTTAACACTCGGGCTACCAAGGGGGGTGGGTGGTTGCCACCCCCCTAGGTTTTTTTCATCTCAAACTTTTTCCGTATGGAATAAAAATTTGACCTTTTAGGTAGCTGTAGGGGGTTCATTTACACACATTTTGAGGTAAAATGTGAGATGATATCTCACACCGTTCAAAAGTTATGCCCAATATACCCGAGGTACCAGAGGGGGTGGATACCACCACCACCCCTAGATTTTCGACTATATCTTATCCGTCATTTAATATTAAGAGACACAAATTATACCATTCTATAGAGGGAATGTGGGGCTACATTTCTATGGTCACTGTGTTGACCTGAGACAACAGGAAGTGCTCAAAATAAATAATAATACGCGTAATATGCGTGAAAAATGGCTGAATGGAAGCACTCCACCCCTTAGTTTTTTGTCTATAGCGTATTCATTTGTCTTCCTCGAAGAGAAACAAAGATACCATTCTTTAGAGGGAATGTAGGGCTTCATTTGCATACCTACATCTTTGTCTTTTGAATACCGGAAGTGATCAAAATAAATAATAATACGCGTAATCTGTGTGAAAATGGCTGAATACAGCATTACAACGTAAACCGATATATATATATGTATGGATATATATATATATATATATATATATATATATATATATATATATATATATATATATATATATATGGATGTACCTTTATACTATATAAACATGGGTAGGGATGATTGTGTGTATCTTTTATACATAGATTAG
>JACEVL010001053.1:80000-82500 GCA_020284085.1 Aporrectodea caliginosa
TCTGTCTTAAGTCACTAGAAATTCTATATCCGGCTCTGATGAGATACCCCACGGGCTGCTTGTTACGCCCAAGCACCCCCGCTGACCCCGGCTCCGCCCGGACCAGTTAAGACGCCGTCCAAACGTCAGGCAGGCAGTCAGACAGTAACGCTGTGACGTTTAGCGTATACGAAGGGCTGTTCTGAGTATATATTCCTTGGCATTTCGGTTAATAATTTATCACAGCAGGGATTATGAACGCTGGCGTAAAACGGGAATGAGTCACCTCCTCCTCAATCTTCTTTTCCTTCTTCTTCTCCCCCTTCTACTCTTCCTCAGTCTGCTGGAGAAGCCTTTTATATCTCCTTCATCCCTACCGTCTCTTTCTCATCTTCTTAGGCCTATCTTTCCTCGTTTTCTACTTCTACCTGTTCCTTTGATCCGTTGCCCTCATCTTCCTCTTTTTCCATTCTCTCTCTCTCTCTCTCTCTCTCTCTCTCTCTCTCTCTCTCTCTCTCTCTCTCTCTCTCTCTCTCTCTCTCTCTCTCTCTCACTGTACTATCTCTTTCTCTTCTTCTGCTTCTTCTTCGTTTTTCTCCTCCACCTCTCCTCCTCCTCCTATCCCTCCTCATTCTCGTCCGCCTATTTCAAACCATTCATCTACTCCTCACCTTCAATTTCCTTTCCACTTGCTCCACTTTCTCTGTGTCTCTCTCCAACTCCTTGCCGCTCTCTTCCACAGCAATTCTTCTTCCACTCCCACCATCCTCATCCCACTCCTCTCCTTCTCATTCTCTCTGCTCTCTCTCACACACTCCTACTCCTTCCGCCTTGCCGTTCAATAATTTACGTAGACTGTCGAAAGTTGAGACATAAGTAAGTTGGATGGCAAATTCCTGTTGGCTATTGGCGCCACTAAATGGCACTAGCCATCGATGGAGGCGGCGCAAGTGTGATACTGTCCTCCTTATACACGTAAAGTGTGGCTAAGTGAAAAGACAAATTGGACCGTCACAAGACTCGTACCGTACTCAATGCAGCTCTGTCACGAAACACCCATCTGTGTTCGTAGACGGTGACACCTCGAAGTAAACACCACAAGCATACATACATACATGCATACATGCATCCCTACACACAAAGATACATGCATACACATACATACTATGTAGATAAATACACATATAAATATATACAAATACATACATACATGTATATACATACATACATATATACATGCATATATATACACATACAAACGCATACATACATATATATACATACATGATTGCATACAAATATACGTGCATACATACTGTACATGTACATGCATACATAATTCATGCATACGTACATACATACATATATTGTATTGTATTGTATTGTATGTATCTATCAATTGTATAGCGCCTCTCACAGTGCACACCAATCAGAGGCGCTCCCAGTGAGACCCAGAGAAAAGAAAGGTCTTGAGACAATTAAAGAAAACACCAGTTAATTGGAACTTGTGAAAGGAGGAAGCTGGTTCCATAGTGCAGGGCCAATGAAGGCAAAGGCTCGCATTTTAGCCATAGAAGTTCTCGCTCGCAGGGCAAAGAGATCATGCCGGTTTAATGAGCGTACGGGCAGAAGAAGCCGAGGCCGGCAGCCGGATAAGGTCACACAGATACTTGGGAGCTTGGCCAGTACACGACCGGTAGATTAAAGAAAGTATCTTGAGCTGAGCACGAGCAATAAGAGGGAGCCAATGAAGGTGGTCAAACATGAAAGCAGATATGTGGGATGAGCGAGGAAGTCGAGCTATTAGTCTGGCCGCAGAATTTAGAACAGACTGAAGAGGAGAGAGACGAACCTTTGGGAGACCAACCAAGAGAGAATTACAGTAATCAATCCGAGAGCAGACGAAGGCATGAACAATAGAGGTAAAGACAGAGGAGGAGACAGAGCGTCGAATTGCTCTAAGTCGCCTCAGGTGGAAGTAAGAAGAACGTGTAAGATTAGCAATATGTTCAGAAAAGGTAAGGGTGCTGTCCAGGACTACGCCAAGATCTCGTACACTGGAGTTAAAAGTGAAGGACGGGAATCTTTCTGCAAGAAGAGGGAGATCTAGCTTAAGAAGCTGTTGGCGAGTGCCGAACCAGATGAGCTGCATCTTATTTGGATTAAGTGCGAGCCGATTCGAGGACATCCAGAGGTGCAAGTCTCGAGAGAGAGCATCAATGCAGCCAGTAAGAGAAAGCTGAGCCGAGGGTGGACCATGAATAAGCGCCTGTACATCGTCAGCATAGAGGTGACCAGTTAACGAGTGTTTAGAGAATATGGCTGGAATGTCGGCCGTATATAAGAGGTAGAGGAGAGGACCCAGGACAGAGCCCTGAGGAACACCATATTTAATCAAGACCCAAAGAGTTCTAGAGTCACCACAAATAACCTTTTGAGTACGACCAGTAAGGTAAGAACGGAGCCAGAGAAGAGGAAGGCCTCTGATGCCAAAGGAGGTATCGAGGCGTTGCAGCAGAAT
>JACEVL010001053.1:87500-110000 GCA_020284085.1 Aporrectodea caliginosa
TGTTGATGAGAAATGGCAGAAACAAGTTTATTGTAGAGGCAAGTGAGAAGGGTTTCGTTTGAGTGCCGCTTGGTAAAACCAGACTGGTGCGGGTTAAGGAGTGAGTTTGAAGTCAGGTAATCATTTATCCGAGACAGGACTATGCGTTCGGTTAGTTTAGAGATGAATGACAGGTTGGAGGCAGGTCGGTAGTTTGAAAGGATTTCTTTATCAAGTGATGGTTTCTTGAGAAGTGGAGTGACTAAAGAATGTTTGAAGAGGAGGGGAAAATTGCCAGTAGACAAGGAGAGGTTGATTATTTTGGTGATGATGGGAACGAGAATAGATGAGCAGTCTTTCAGTAAGGAGGTAGGTATAGGGTCAAGTTCACACTGCTTATTTGGAAGAGATTGTAACAGATGGGATATTTCAATCTCTGACGTTGGTTGGAAGACAGATAATGATGATCGAGGTGGGGAGGGTGGACGGTCGTGAGTGGTGGGAGGAGTATCTGGAGGTGAATCGATGGTGGTTTTTGAGAGTAGTGATTGAAGAGAGAGACGAAGGGTAGTAATTTTGCCAGAGAAGAAGGAACAAAACGGCTCAGCTATTGAGGAAGGTGGAAGAGAGTTTGGAAGTGGGCTTGAGGAGTTCCGGTGGAGGAGTTGGTTAATAGTTTTCCTATTTATGTGGCGCCTAATTATTTCAAGAATCCATAGAGTGAAGAGTATACATCGAAGAACCTGGAACGGACTTCGAATACGCTTTTGAAGAATTAAAGCAGTACCAAAGCTTTTGTGGGGTGCCTAAAGGCGCTAATGTAATGTCGAGACGCATGCGTATTATAGGGACCTACGTACAGACCTTCGGGCAGTGTAAAACCTCGCGTCTGGTCGGGCGTATAGATTATGCACATGCATGCCAGTCTTCTGATTAGGAGTGCTTTAAGTAATTTTATTGATCCAGCTATAAGACAAGTAAAGTTGTGCTTCCAGATTTAAGCCTTTCAAAGACGATGCAGGTTATATATGTGACACTTATGGCAATATACATGCAGATCAGCTGATCAAAGCGACCTCGTGTTGACACTGTCTTGTCGTTCGTATACAACAGTCTAGAGTTACAAAGGCAAAGGTAGGCGTCACAACAGGGCAATGCCTCTGAGTAGGGATCTTGAAGGGGCGCTATATAAATTCTGATTGATTGAATGCAATGCAGTGCAATGAGACGCAATGAAATACAGTGCCAGCTAGCACAACGTAGACAGCTGTTCCTCTGGCAACAGCAGTCAACCGTTCTATATAATAAAATAACTATTCATTTTATTGCTTCTTGAAGTTCTTATAGCACAAAATGACATAGCAGTCAAGTTCAAGACATTCGTTGATTGACATGAAGCAATGGGAGAGAGACCCTTAAGGGACCAAAGTCCTGATGACAGGGTTACCCATGCACGTAGAAATGATAGCAACTGACTATGTAATATAATTACCAATTGTATAGTCTTATCTAGTTAACTAAAAATCAAAACTTAAACACATTAAGTGTCTGCACAAGTACAATATATGCCCAAAATATGGCGAAGAGACTGAAGACTACGTAGGGAGTAAGAAAGGAAATAAGAGAAGAGTCAGGGATCAACAAGTACTGGTACTGGAACTGCTACTACTACTATAGTGACTAAAAATATATTTATACTACACTATACACTGAATGACTCAGTAACGCATTAAACTTTGGCAACAACGAATTGTGCCGTCAGTTATACAATCACTGCTTATAAGATCTCATAAATTATGTGGCTCAATTATAATAATCGATGGCGCTTTGAAAGAGAATCGCAATCCATTCAAAGCCAGCATCGCCATTCGCAGGTGCCTCACTTAGGATCAGAAATATCTCATTTCTTCCCACCTGCACGCCAACGACAATCTGCTTCCGATTCTTCTAATCTATCGGGTTTCATCCGGGCTTCTCCAATGGAGTACTACTACTACTGCTGCTACTGCTACTGCTGCTACTACTACTACTACTGCTGCTGCTGCTGCTGCTGCTGCTGCTGCTGCTGCTGCTGCTGCTGCTGCTGCTGCTGCTGCTGCTGCTGCTGCTGCTGCTGCTACTACTACTGCTACTACTACTACAACTATTATTGTTACTACAAACATTTTTAACGCGCTCAAGGTCACACAGAAATGCGAATCGGATGTTTACCTTTATATTATATTAGATCTAACGATATAGTGTATAGCCTACATTGCTATAATATACTATAATATATAGTCCTATAAATACATATTTCTATAAATACGCATATCATAAATATTGCAACATATGCATGTGTGTGCGCGTGTGTGTGTGTGTGTGTGTGTGCGTGTGTGTTTGTGTGTGTGTGTGTGTGTGTGTGTGTGTGTGTGTGTGTGTGTGTGTGTGTGTGTGTGTGTGTGTGTGTGTGTGTGTGTGTGTGTGTGTCTGTGTGTCTGTCTGTGTCTTTCTGTGAATGGCAGAGGCAGATACATGTATGTGCACTAAATATCCGGAAATAAAACTGAAACAGAATTGATTGGTTTTTAATTTCTCGGCCAAGATGAATGGGCATTAGTGCTTCAGAAGAGGACTTTCCGAGAAGTGCCCCTGGCGCTCCATAAAGCCGACGGAAGACAGGCTGAGATGTCCAGTTGATGAATGACCCAGTGAGACGGCGACCGACCGAGGCGACGGTACACCCACCCCCTGCGAGCGGCTCGGTCGGTGGCCCCAGGTGCTGTCCTCGCTGCACCATGCGCCACTGTATGCGAACCAGAAGCATATCGCTGATGGAAATCAGACTTAAAATGTTTTAAGAGCCACAGAAGTCGTACAGACATGTCAACGCTTTTGAGACTTACTTAAAAGGCGTTATGTTTAGTGATTACGTACATACATATATTTATACATACGCAGGAATCGGTTGCGACCGGAACGCACAAGAACGGCGTTCCGGTTCTTTTTTGACGACCGGAACGCCGTACCAGTAAACATTTCACGTTTAATATGGCGCCTGAAGCCTGCGTTCCGGGTCTTTTTTGTTTAGGACGGGATCACTGTACTTACGTACGTACATACATGCATACATACATACATGCATACATACATACACAGGTACGTACGTACATACGTACATGTGTACATCCATTCATATGTCAATACATACATACGTGATATATATATATATATATATATATATATATATATATATATATATATACATACCCACAACTGCATAAAAACGCATCTATATACAGTACATAAATTAACGCATCTCGAACACGCTGAACTCCACTGCTGTCAAATATCACGAGCCAGATCATTTTTTGTCTTGTGAACTTCCTACACATCTCAGTAGCTGCAGCCTGTTTGCAAGGCAGTATGACCTAGTAGAATTTAGACGTCTTATTCCCATTGGGAGGATGGAGAATAAATTAGGGGCTTCAAAAAGTATTGATCCTGTCTAATATTATTGTGTGTTTAGAAACAACTGTCGTTGACTATCACGACATCAAATGCACAAACGTCAAGTGCACACCAATTTGCGTCAACGTTCGAATTGCTAGCAGTCACTCATTTTGCGTGTCTGACCCAGTGGCTCATTGTAGCATTTCGCTGCCCATTTTCACTGAGCTACAACTAGCACGTGTACTAATAATATCAACACAAATACTAATAACAACTGACGCTATAGTGTTTCTAATGACGCTGTACTGTTTCTAATAACGCTGCACTCTTTCTAATGACGCTGTACTGTTTCTAATGAGGCTGCACTGTTTCTAATGACGCTGTACTGTTTCTAATGACGCTGTACTGTTTCTAATGACGCTGTACTGTTTCTAATGACGCTGTACTGTTTCTAATGACGCTGTGCTGTTTCTAATGACGCTGTACTGTTTCTAATGACGCTGTACTGTTTCTAATGACGCTGCACTGTTTCTAATGACGCTGTTTCTAATAACGCTGTACTGTTTCCAATGACGCTGTATTGGTTCCAATGACGCTGTACTGTTTCTAATGACGCTGTACTGTTTCTAATGACGCCGTACTGTTTCTAATGACGTTGTACTGTTTTTAATGACGCTGTACTGTTTCTAATGACGCTGCACTGTTTCTAATGACGCTGTACTGTTTCTAATGACGCTGTACTGTTTCTAATGACGCTGTACTGTTTCTAATGACGCTGTACTGTCTCTAATTCTCGTGTTCAATCTGATACCGCCAGCTACTGCCGCTAATACAAGAACTGATGTTGGTCTACCAATGCATTTTGTTAATTTACATTCTCTGGCATTATTGTAATGTTTTGGCTGCAATAAAACAACTTGATTGATTGATTGATTGATTGATTGATTGATTGATTGATTGATTGATTGATTGATTGATTGATTGATTGATTGATTGATTGATTGATTGATTGATTGATTGATTGATTGATTGATTGATTGATTGATTGATTGATTGATTGATTGATTGATTGATTGATTGATTGATTGATCGATCGATCGATCGATCGATCGATCGATCGATCGATCGATCGATCGATCGATCGATCGATTGATTGATTGATTGATTGATTGATTGATTGATTGGTAGCTGTTACCAGCGGTACTCACCCAGCGATGACGATGAACATATCGAGACAATTCCAGGCCTCGGCCAGGTAGGTATCGCGACCGATCAGTCCCATTGCCAGCACCTTGACGCACATCTCGAACGTGAAGAAGGCAAAGATGAAGTGATCGAAGACTTGAAGGACCTGACATCGCGTCGTCAGACAGAGGCTATCGCTACAAGGCTCGTACATTCCCAGAGTCAGACAGTTGAGCAGTATGATGCTCATGCTTATCCGTTCAAACCAACTGAATAACACGATGTTAAGGATCGTCTGCTAATTGCCTATAATTAATTATATTATATATTAATTATAATTAATTCAATTGCCTACGTTAAGTGAAATAGACATTTATTTGGCTTAATGCGTGCGCTGTACTGTTTCCAACTCGAATCTTAACAGTTTCAGAGTTGCAGTCGACATAGGTCGACTTTAGGAAGTGATTGCGGATGTCAATATGAAGGGGTAGAGGGTTGTATTGTTAAGTCGTTCAACTAGCATACCATTGTTTGTCTACCTTAACTAATAGAAACACTTTGTTGCTTTAGTGTGTGTTTGAGTTTGTGTGTGTGTGTGTGTGTGTGTGTGTGTATGTGTGCTTTTGTGTGTGTACGTTTGTGTGTGTATTATATTGTTACATGGTGAAATGGAAAGAAACCTTTTTGTTATGCCTATCAGTTAAAGCAAAATAAGAGACTGACAGGGAGGGAGATGCTCAAGGTAAGAGATGCATTAGAGAAAGGAGGAAAGAAATATGAACTAAGAAAGTAAGAAATAAACGAGGCGATAGAAAAAGAAAAGAAGATTTTATGTTTTGCTAATGCTATAAAAATTTAATGAAAACGATTCGTGGAACCAAGAGCATCAACAAAAACCAAGAGCATCGTTATGTGGTACTTCCGACTAAATTCCTCCAAATATCAACGGCCAACAAACGAACTTACTCGTTAGATGTCCGGAGGCCAAGTTGTGCGTTGACCCCGGCGTTGACCTCCCGGATTCTGACCTGGCACCGGGACGGACAAAGCAGACTTGATTTGACGCGGCTTTTTGGGGCGTTGAGAAATTTCGAAGATTTACGTTTACGTTTATAATTATTGTCTGTGCGTTTTTCTTATTCATGTTCATTTTTATAGAGTAGTTTGTTATATTGTGAATTTTATCTCACAGGTCAATGCCAAGAAAAAGCCTGAAGTCATTAGCACTTCATAGGCTACTCCTGGTTGCCTCTGGAAGTTAGTTAGCCAAGGGATTGTTTTCTTCTACATGTAAGAGTGTTTGATGATCGATATCTGGAATAACTGTACCGAGAGATCGGTGGCTGCATGGAGGTCAAACGGATAACTCCCGAATACGCCCTACTTCAATATCTCAAACACAAAAATTCATTATCAGATTAGCCACCGAAAAGCGGTCCAGGTACACCAGACTACGGTCGACGCTGACGTGCCCCTGGACGGGGGGGGGGCTGACTCCCTTCATATCTGCCCTCTTGCCCGCTTTCCTATCCCGACGTCTGTCACTCCCAGCCTCCCCTCCCACTTCGCCCACCCACCCAAGTAGTCGACCACACACGTCAAGAGCGGCGGCGGAGTGAATGCAGAAACAATAGGTTGAAATATTTATGTAGCTCCGTGACATTTCTTGCGTTAGGCGTCGGCAATTTATTATCCATTACGCGATAGAGCAGAGGTGTCAAAGTGCCGGCCAGCGGGCGATTTCTGACTCGCCGAAGATGTTTTCTGGCCCGCGGAGCCTTGTCTAAAGACTACGCAATTTGAGAATAAAACTTAAAATTTGTCATTTTAGGCTTAATGAGTTTTACGTGATGTTCGTGACTGATAATAAAGATCGAAATTATGATTTTTAAGTCTAATTTGGCTGGCCTGCCACTTGCTGGAATATATTGCCCCTTGCCCGTCATTAAAAAAGGTTTGACACCCCTACGATAAATAGTCTCCATGATGTACAGCAGAAGGATATGCGAGACTGTACCGACCGCGTATGAAATCCAGATAATAGTCACAGATAGTCTATAATTATAGCTTGCATATGTAATATATAAATATATTTTATATATTTATGATATACTTATATATACCCAATTTCATATATATATATATATATATATATATGTACATGTACATCTATTTTATTTCATACACAGACTGAACTAAAATAACTGTATATAAAAATTCTTATGCGGACTTCCGCATTGGGATGACCGCATTTATCCGAAGTTGTGTGATTGATCCCTGGCTTTTTGTGGGTAACCTTAATGGACAACACGTTAGTAGAGCCTTCCAACCGCAGTGATTGGAAAGCCCTAGGAACGTGGCAACATGTCTCTTCTGGGTCTTTGACATCATGGTTAGATGACAGTGGATGTAAATATTGCAATAACGATTATAAGCTTGTTGTTTTTAGTAAAAGACATTTTAGTTGGAATGTTTGTATAGATTTTCATCCGGTAACAGTCGCCAATATCTCAAACTTATTCTTCCTCTTTCTCAGTCACATTTCTATTGTGTATTTGTCCCCTCTCTGTCTGTCTGTCTGTCTGTCTCTCTCTCTCTCTCTCGCTCTCTCTCACACTCTCTCTCTGTCTCTCTGTCTCTCTCTGTCTATCTCTCTCTCTTCCTTTGTCCTTCCCTCCCTATCTCTCTCTCTCTCTCTTACTTTTTCGTCCCTCTCTCCTCCCTCCAAAACTTTTCAACCGATCATCAATCTAGACTGATCGAGTGACCTCCAGGAAAACCTTCAGTTCAAACATTCTTTCTCTATATCCCGTGCCCTTATAGAGCGTCCTTATCATTGGAACAGAAGGTACCGGTCGATGATATCAAACCACCGTAATCTGGAATCATATTCAACAATCTCCAGCGAAACTAGAAGAGAGGCCTTGGTGAATACGCATATCTATCTCTTGCGATCATAATCGTGTATGAGAATCGAAACGCTGCCCATGGCGAGAAGCAAATTACAACAATTCCAGCCAAGTACAAAACCACATTTTTCCATAATGGACGAACTACCGAGAAGGCACGAACTCACAGTATACTATTATGTAGTGGTTGGAGAGACAACACAAGACAGATAATACTTGTCACATTGCTTTTAGGTCTCTCTTTTGGAGCGATCAGTTTGCAGACTGGCGTCAACTATATGCAGGTGCACATGGTAGACCTCACCGCCGTTTTCATTGGAGGAGGATTTTTTTATGCGGAAGACTTATGAAATAGAAATTAATTGAAACGATCGTAAAACGATCAACATTCTCTCACTCTATATATTTATTGACTCAATCAAGAAAACATTATAGCAAGTATGATAACAACTGTAACCATAAAGAAAGAAACACGTCACCTTAACCTAGCTTCATCGCCACATCGTGACATTTTACTTCAACCACAATCAACCTCATTATTGTTAATTATCAGGAATTTATTAAGCGCCACTATCTAATGACCAAACATCATAAATGGCACTGAGCAATTGTGAGTGAATGAATACTTGCTCAAGGCTCCTACACTCACACAGTACCCGTCTCAGGAAAGGCTCGAACCCATGCTGTTACAGGATGAGCACTCTAACCAGTCGGCTATATACCGTGTCCCGCACTTTAAACTGCTTTATTGTGCTTTGACTTTTTTACTTGAAGTGAGCTTGCATAACAGAAGACCAGCAGATATGCACGCGGTGTTACTCTTCTGTTTTCATATCAACGTAAGGCAACCCTTAATCGTATGCACTCGCGAACCTTCTCTGTTCGAAGTGCACTGTTTAGAATCGCCTTGATACGACGCTCGCATTCGGATCTTCTTTTAAGAAACAGGAAGAGCGAGATAAAACAAAGACACACGCACACAGAGAAAGAGGTAGACGGAGACAGACAACCAGAGAGACAGACAGAACCAGAGAACCCAGATGCGGCATCGCAGACGCCGCATTTGTGATTCCATTAAAACCGGTTTCGGAGAACGACGGCGTTACCGAGTCCTCGCAGTATTATAGGCAGTCGAAGACGACGCTTCACACAGCAGATGCTAACACAGCACTTCACGAACATCGAAGATAAAAATCCGCACCAGAGATCATATATATGTATATATATATATATATATATATATATATATATATATACAGAGGACTACTTATATACACGTATATATCATCATATAACACAGTCGATTTATGCGCATATCCGGGGCATTAAGAATAGGAAATGGATTCGGGTTGGCTTCTGAAAAGAAATGCGCAACATCAGCTGTAGATTAATCTCTACGAGAAGACAAATGCGAAATAAACATTAAATATATATATATATACATATTTGTATATTGGAAATAAATAGAACGCATATATATACTGGAAGGTGCTTCATAGACAGAAGAAAATATAATACAGTGGATATATATATATATATATATATATATATATATATTAAACGACCTCGTTTGACCCGGAAAAACGAGGGGTCAAGACGGAGTGAGAAAATTCAGACAGTAGAGGTCTACGTCCGAATAGGGGTCATTATCTGGAAGATAAATGATCATCAGGCCAGCCTTCTCTCGGTCTCTGTCTGTCTGCTTGTCTGTCTGTCTGACAGTCTTTTCGTGCGTGCGGGTATGTGTGTATCTACGAACCTGTCTGTCTGTAAAATTCGGTGTTGCAGAGCATTTTGCAGTAGTAAAAACACGATGTAATTTTAGATAAGTTTAAATAATTTTAGGACTGGTAGGCTACTGATAAAAAATTTATCGATTAATCTCCTAAATTTAACTTCGATTAATCGATTCAATTCGATTAAGTTATTTTCTGTTACGTAAAGCGTGAACAATAGCTGTCACAAAAGTCGTCAATGTGTCAGTTTCTACTTTCTTTGTTTAAAAAAATTTAGTCATTCCACATGCTGAAGGTGATACCTCAGCGATGTGTTTGAACAGTGGAAAAGCGAACTGTTTATTGCAATGAAGACGGTTGATTTTGTCCCCATCGTCGACTTTTCCATCAGCATATTATTAATGTAAGATGATCGTTAATTTTCCACTCAAACGTTTCCCATTATCATTGTTCGCATATTGTTTACTCCGGAAACGAGCCTCTCGACATCATGAAATAAGTAAAAAATAGTAATCGAACAAGCCGAAATTAATCGATTAAAATTTTTAACTATTAATCGATTAATTAATCTTTAAAATCCGCAAGCCTAAATAATTAATTGCTTTGATAGTAAGCAGTAACGCATTCATCGATACAGGAGAGAAGTTCAGCTAACGCATTTGTAAAGATCATAGTTTGTGCGGCACTGCTTCACTGTCCTGTCTACACTTTCTGTATGTCAGTGTGTGTGTGTGTGTGTGTGTGTGCATGTGTGTGTATGTGCGTGCGTGCTTGCGTGTGTATATATATGTATCGGTAGAACCTGTCGATTTTTTCTCTTGGCCTGTACGTTAATCAATCCATCAGTCAGTCAATCAATCAATCATTCAATTCAATCGTTCATTCATTACTGCAGAATTTCCGGAAATGCTGAAGGGCTAAGCACCTTCCCAGAATGAGATCAGACTCTCAGTGAAAAACAAATCCATCAACCCAGGGTGTAAGACATCAATTTTCTAGTTTTAACCGGATTACGATTCACGGATGCACTGGAGAATAATACACTGATTAGCCAATCGACCACGCACAGTACGTTTAAATAACTAAGTCGCCCTCTGGTTAGAGTGTCTCTGATTGTAACGAACCGTAACCGTAATATCGAGATCTCTACAGAACCCAAACAAGATAACACGCCGGAACCAGCTTATTCAGAGGAGCTCAGTCAAAACAAAATCGATAGGCAGGTGAGGTCAGAATAGGTTCCAAGACAAGATCCAAAGACCAGACTAACAGATATTCCTTCTCCTTCTCCTCCTCCTCCTCCTCCTCCTCCTCCTCCTCCTCCTCCTCCTTTTCCTCCTCCTCCTCCGGGGTTAGAAGGAATCAAGATTGTTATTGTTTTTTCCTGTTGTAGGTTTTGTGGAAAATGAGTGATTTCAGTTTAGCGTGAAAGAACTGTCCAGAGATAGCAAAATAAACACTTAGTCGTAATCGTATTCATAATCGAATATTTATATAGCGCCACTCCTTATCAGAGGCGCTCCCGACCCGGCCCAATGTCTTCACGTCTTCACTGGTAAAGAGAGTTGTTTTCAGGCGCTTGCGTAACTGGTCAAATAAAATAGAAAAAAGGTCGGCCCGGAGGGACTGAAGCAATCGGTTCCAACCAGTAGGACCCACAATAGCGAAACTCCTAGACTGGGCCGTAGAAGTACGCACCCGCGGGACAACCAAGTGACCGCGGGCGGAGGACCGAAGGGAGGAGCTACTGGGCAGAAAATATACTGGGGTGCAATAATTATGACCTAAGATAGTGGGGGAGCAGAGCCAGCAAGACAGTTACGCATTAGGCAGCAGACCTTGAAATGGATACGATGGCGGATGGGGAGCCAGTGCAGGGAGTCACGGATAAAAGAGGAGATTATGGTCAAATTTCGCAATGCACGCTATGAGACGGGCAGCATCGTTTAGGATGGCCTGAAGCTTAGATGTACTTAGAATTTGGTCCACGGACTTGAGTATGACGACTCCTGCAGCTGCTCTCTTAATTGGACATGCAATGATCAGCCTGACTGCCTTGTACAGTGACCCATAAGGTGGATGAAAGGCCCTGATATCCACGGTGGATCGTACATGCATCATCGAGGACGACAAGTAGGAACGGAATCAAGTAAGGTCCTACGAAATGTCTATCGCTATATCGAAGCAATAATTTCGGATGCGACGTGCACGATGTTGCCGGAGGCTGAGCAGGTTGCAGCGGGGGGACTTTTCGTTCGTGTCCGACTGTCCCCAGGCGCTTTCTACTGCTGATTGGACGTTTGAAGGCGTGTAGGGAGTTGGCATCGTCCCTCTAATAGTTCATCTTCAAGCTATTTCCGTAACCTCGCTAAGCTATTTGGCCGACCCCTTCATGACAGACTATCTGATTTTCCGAGGTAATGCCATTTTCAGCATCCATCACTGCGAACACGTTGGCACTGCAGTTTGGGTCGCTATAGCCTCAGCAACTGGTTAGCAACATCTTCATCGCAATCATTCTCGTTGCCAACAGCAACAACGTTGAATTGGGCTCCAGCTTCTTATCAACATCAACTTTATCATTATCGCCAGAAGCAGTGTTAAGCGCTGTTGAGCAGAAATTCTACGAGTAGACTACAATTCTTTTTGCCAGTTAACTATGCCAATAGTAACTTTCGCTTTCTATATAACTGTATGACATTATGATGATTGTAATTAATGTTGATTAGTTAAGGTTTAATTTTTTTTAAATCTTCTCACTTAGTTAAGATTACGAAGATATCCATATAAATGAAACTGTTAACCTTCCACCTATTATCACTATTGGGTACCCCGGACAGCGGGACTCGTCCCTTTGGGGTTTCCCTTTAATGAGCTCAACTGTGAATGTTTCATTCTGATGTGATCCTTTATTATTTGTTTGTATAACATCAACGTCTTTTACCGCGATTAATTCACAGCTCTGTACAATTGTCAGCTGTTGCCCCTTGATAAACAGTTCTGATTTGATTTGATTTGATTCTCTAATCGCTTTCAGTTCGCTTCCAAAGAGAATCAAATCTTGTCGCGTTTGAGAAAGAAGTCTGTGTACTTGAGTGCTTGAACAGAATTTTAGGTATTTAAAGTACTTGAACAATAACTTTTGAAGATTTCGACAGAATTTGCAATTTAATACTTGAGGTATGAGGTGTAGAGGTTCATGGGTGCAAATTTCTCAACCTCACTGTATTTTCTTGCTTGGCTCAACTTCAGTACTCCTATTTCTTTATCTGTTTCCTCTATATCTATCTGTCTGTCCGTCCGTCCGTCCGTCCGTCCGTCCGTCCGTCCGTCCGTCCGTCCGTCCGTCCGTCCGTCCGTCCGTCCGTCCATCCATCCATCCATCCATCCATCCATCCATCCATCCATCCATCCATCCATCTACCTATCTATCTGCTTGCCTCTCAGTCTCTTCCTACTTCTTCATCTCCTGTCTCCATCCTCGTCCCACTCCTTCGCTCCACTTCCTTTTTTGCCTGGATGATGGGACGGATGGACCAACGGATGAACGGCTGCTGAAGCGAGGGAAGCGCGGTGACAGCAGATGCGGAGTGATGCAGGGGAAATGGAGGACGAGAAAAGATGGGAGGACATGGGGAAGACAGCTCCTCCGAGGTTTTGCAAAGTCTAATTGGACGGACGATACATGATGGATGACGGAGGGCGCGTGGCCCGGCTACGTTGCCCACCCGATGATATTAGATGATTGGTGTCATTTGTAGCTTATTCGGCGCCGATACCCTGATCACAGAGGGAGAAGGAGTGACAGGAGGATCAGGAGCAGGAGTGGGAGGATAAGAAGAAGCAGCTGAAGAAATATGAGGAGAAGAAGTTCATTGAAGAGTAGGAAGAGGAACAGCAAGAGGAGGAGGAGGAGGAGGAGGGAGGAGGAGGAAGAGGAGGAGGAGAAGTATTAGAAGCATATAGAATAGAATAGAATAGAATAGAATAGAATAGAATAGAATAGAATAGAATAGAATAGAATAGAATAGAATAGAATAGAATAGAATAGAATAGAATAGAATAGAATAGAATATTCTTTATTGTAGAACCAATTGCAAGCCGCATTTTGGCTAACATGAAAGTTTAAAGGATTGCTTTCTCTATTTCTGGATTAGACTATATACATGTAGAATCAGAATGAGATGTATCAAAACAGCAGGAGGAATAGGAAGCAGAGGAGCGGAAGAAAGTGGTGGAGCATGCAGACGGCGGAGGAGGAGAAAGAGAAGGCGGAGCAGATGGAATAGGATGAAAAGTGGAAAAGGAGGAGGAGAATCTGCTTGATGAGAAAGATGAGAAGTCTGATGGAGGAAAAAGGTTCATTGCGCATCTGTAGGCTAACAGTGAGTTACTGAACATTCTTCGCTCATGTGTTTGTACCATGTTTCTGATTCAGTCCGCCTGCTTTAATAAGCTACGCTCTGTCTGTCTGTCTGTCTGTCTGTCTGTCTCTCATTCTATGTCTTCATTCATTCATTCTCTCACCCTTGCCCTCCTTCTATTTATTGCATCGTTGCTATTCTTCATGTCCATCGACCTGGTGTGTTCCATTGTCCACTTTTCCTATTAGCTATTATAGTCCGCCTGTTTTTATTTCCTTCTTTCCTTAAATCGCACCATACATTTCTCTCCCTCGACTGCTTCAAATTGTGCCTTCTGTCTGTCTGTCCGCCTGTCTGTCTGTCTGTCCGTCTGTCTGCCTGTCTGTCTGTCTGTCTGCATTTATGTCTGTACTTCTGCCTCGATTAAGACTTCACTAAATTCTTCTTCAAATAGGTCACTTGATAGATTTGTCTCTCTGTCTGTGTTTAGCCTGATCAGAAGGAGAAGGTGTCTGATTACCTGCTTGCCTCATTCTTCATCTATTATAACGCCTTTTCACTTTGTGGCTCTGTCTACCAGACTGCTTATCCCTGCCTCCAGTAAAACTGAATCCCCCGCTGAACGAGATAGAAAGCGCTCCGTTCCAAAACTTAAACTCTGAAAACGTTTATTCATTCATTCATTTGGGAATTTAATTTACATTCCGATTCTGCCAAGAATCCATCCTACAGTTGCAGACCACATTGGAAGGGCAAAGTAATGATGCTCATTTATTTTCAGCTTCTCAGTATTAATCCTCAGATTAATTGGTCCTGACGTTGAAGAATGTTTCTACTGTACGTGTAACGTAAACCAAAGTTCGACCGTACGTACGGAACGTACGCTATTTTTTCTGCTGAAATGCGTACCGTACGCGTACGCTATTTTTTGGCTAAATTAATAAATAGCGTACGCTAATTTTTATATTTTTGTATTATAGAATTAACAAGGAATAACAAAATTACAAATTAAAGAATGGAAAATTATACAAAATAAAAACAAAATAATAATTTACCTCTTCGCTGAAACGGAACTACAAATAAGAACTGTAAAGTGACGTAATAACGACGAGAAAAAAACGACGAGAAAGTGAGGAGACAAAATGTGACGTCACGAGAAGCAACTAATATTAAAGGCTGCTCATACGTACGGAATACGAACGTACCGTACGCGTAGGCCTACGCTATTATTTTTAGTAAATTACGTACCGTACGCGTACGCTATTTTCTGCTGTAACGTACGGTCGAACTTTGACGTAAACGTATAGGCCTACATCTCAGAAAGTATTTATCAGCGTCACACAAAAGTCACGTCAGGGAGACTTCATCGTTTAACGCTTTAGCGACGAGAGTGTACTAAAAGCGACTTGGAAACCAATGCAGATCGTCGCTAGAGTGTTAAATCGTAATCGTAAATTTATATAGCGCCACTTCAAGAGCAACTCCTCAGAGGCGCTAAACAGAGGCAAAGGCGTTTAAAAGCTTAAACGACAGCGCTGTATATACCCAACCAAGTCGGTAAGAGCCACGATCTTTTATCAGTTTCTTCAGCAGGCACTACAATAGCCTTCCAATAACATGACGGTCATTCCTTATGGACTAGGCCCTTTGATAAAGAGTTGACAATTGGATATAACTCATGGCGGGATTCTAACTTCCTACGCACAAATGAAAGATAAATAGAGGACGTCATCCGCCATCTTTGACGACTGTTTACCGAGACGTATAACTGATTGAACGACACACGGCTGATATGTTTATTCTGACCATTTTTATTCGTCTCGTCTAGTCTAATATGATCAATCTCAATCTGAAATGTTCTATATTAAGCCGTATGATTGTATGCTTATATTCTAATCTGGAATTTCTTTGTCTCATTTCTTATTATTGCCATTATCATTTTGATTTTCATAATTGTTAGAAATAAGAGTAACACTATAATTATTACTGTTATGCATATATTAAAACATCACTGTCTTATAATAAACTTCAATCGAAGATGCTGAGCAATTGCGAGTGAAAGACTTGCTTATGATAACCTTCCTTCAGATCTGCGCGTTCTTTTAGCTAGAGACTCTGCATACACTCTTCACAAGCATCTTAAAACCTATTCTTTATCGCCGGAATTGAGCTGGAAGCGACTCTAAGTAGACATCTTGGAGGGGCATTACATAAATCCTCTGAATGAATGTATGAATGAATTTGAACCCGCAGCCGTGATGCATCGCAGCATCATCAATTGCTCAATGCACCACGAAGCTTGAAAATCAGCTGATATGTATACGAATCAGTTAGCTAATTAACTTTATAATGAAGTACTAAATTACGGCAATGCGGAGCACGGATTGCTGCCTGTGACGTTTGATGATGAACTACATGTTTATGCGTGGAGTGTTGACTTGCTGGTGGAGATAATAGGATTTCTAACCTTTGACCTTCGGGGCTTCACATCCGGGAAAAATTCCAGCCAGCCAGACGGCGAGAAAAGAGCAGAGGAGGAAGCCAGAGGAAGGACGGAAGGAAGGAAGGAAGGAAGGAAGGAAGGAAGGAAGGAAGGAAGGAAGGAAGGAAGGAAGGAAGGAAGGAAGGAAGGAAGGAAGGAAGGAAGGAAGGAAGGAAGGAAGGAAAGAAGGAAGGAAGGAAGGAAGAAAGGAAGGAAGAAAGGAAGGAAGGAAGGAAGGGGAAAAAAGGAAGAAATGAATGAAGGAAGGAAAGAAGGAAATAAGGAAGGAAGGAAGGAAGGAAGGAAGGAAGGAAGGAGGAAAGAATAAAGGAAAGAAAGAAGGAAGGATTGAAGGAAGGAAGGAAAGAAGGAAAGAAGGAAAGAAGGAAGGAAGGAAGGAAGGAAGGAAGTAAGGAAGGAAGGAAGGGAGGAAGGAAAGAAAGAAAGAAAGAAGGAAGGAATGAAGGAAGGAAAGAAGGAAAGAAGGAAATAAGGAAGGAAGGAGGGAACGAAGGGACGAAGGAAATAAGGAAGCAATGAAAGAAGGAAAGAAGGAAAGAATAAAGGAAAGAATGAAGGAAGGTAGGAAGGAAAGAACGTAAGGAGTTATCTCCGGTCGACAAATATCTAAACCGATTCTTTCGATAGAAGAATTGAAGCAGATGTTGAATCGGTTTCGTTCGTTATCGTGTTTTCGCAAATGTTGTTTGGCGGAACCATTTGCCGCTCAAGGAGTTCGCATAGCTCACGAATTTCTTTAGCGAATTTTTTTACTATTGTTTTCCTATTGTTTTGTTGCATTGCATAGCTCTGACTTCGTTAGAATCGGTGTTTTAGCCATGTTTTGCTGCATACCGGTGCATCATGTATGCTGTTCTACTGTAGTGCATGTGATAATATTGCTTTATTGTAGCGTACTGTATAGTTTACTGAACTGTTAAATACTGTAGGGCCTATTGGTTTGTGTTATGTAGAATTACGTTGCATTGTGTAATATTGTTTCGTAGCGTAGTGTTCCGAACTGTTGCCTGGTGTTTTAACTGTTTCGAATCTTGAAGGGGCGCTATAACAAGTCTTGAAGGTCTTTCCTTCCTCCCCTTAAAGATTTCGATGTACATTCGTATCACGTTGTATAGTGTATTATGGATTTGCATTGCAGTCATACTTTGTGCCTCAATGCGTTGCTTGTTATCAGTGGTTCGTTGTTTAGCCTTTTAAGCTGTAACCAGACAATGTCAAGTGAAGTAATTGTATTGCTATTATTTTCTACTTCTCTCCAGGCTATTACGGCTTCTGAAAGCCACTAACGAAACATCCACGTCCTTACGTTACACTACTACTGTAATATGTCTGTATGTATGCATACTATGCATGTATGTATGCATGTATTTATGTTTGTATGTATATATGGATATTTGTATGTATGAAATGTATGCATGTTTATATATATGTATATATGTATGTATGTATGTATGCGCACTTGTTATAGCGCCCCTTCAAGATTTCTACTCAGAGGCGCTCCCGACTTCAGCGCGGACACTGAATCGGAGTTTCACGCCGAAGCGCATGAGCAATTGCGAGTGAAGGATTGCCCAGGTCCCTACGCGGCAGCTTGAGGTGGATTCGAAACCGCAACCCTCCGGCTGCAAGGCACCGAACATACCCTATACACCACCGCGCCCCACAATATATGTTTCTACGTATGTATATGCTTATCTATCTATGTATATGCATGTATGAATGTAGCATGCATGTGTGCATGAATGTATGTATGCATTATGAATGCAAGCATACATGTATGTATGTATCTGTGTATGTACTATCAAGGTACTTAATATAGCGTGCTTTAACTACCATTCAGGTACTTAAATGACGCTAGTAGTCTACTTCTATATAATACTCGGTCGGCAATTGTGCCCGCAACGATGAACCTCTAAGAATGAGTGCAACCGTATCAACACGGAATTACAGGCGACAATTCCACGGAATCTCCCGCAGTCACAGCTACCCACAGCCTCCCGTAAACATCGTTTATATAGCGCGACAGCAAACACGGCGCCGTATGCGATCAGTCAAAACGGCTACCCCCCACTGCAGCTAATCCTCAGGCAGATGTAGAGAGACACGCGCAGAGAGAACCAGAGGGAGATCGAGAGAGGGAGAGGCAGAGCGGCGGAGATCAGACGGGATATGGCACGCCGTTTTATCAATATTACATTTAATTAATAGTCAAATTACTGTCAGAAGCCTAATGGTTTCTGGGATTGGAATTCTCGGGAGACGTCGGTCCCTCCTCGGCCACAGGAAACCATCGGCGAACGACCGACCGACCGACCAGGCGCCCCGGCCGCTGGGGTCTGGTACGTGTCGACCGTGGGGAGGAGACGCTGGGTGGGACATGGGTCGACAGGGGGACATATATTGACACAGATATAATGGAGAGTCAGAGAGACTAGCAGACAGTGGGACACACACAGACCCACAGACACGTAGAACATATACTGTGACAGTTGAAGAGGCAGACATTAAGCAGATGAATCGAATTGTAGGCCAAGATATCTGCCTGCGATGTATGCAGATTCTAAACACGGAAGCCAGTGAACAAAAGCATGAAAATAAGTCGATTAACATAACATAACATGACATAGCATGACGTAGTATGACATCGTATGGCATGACGCGACATAATATGCCACGCCATAATATAACATGGCATACCATTGCATAATATAACATGACATAACATGACGTAACATGACATACCATGATATAGTATGGCATGGCATGACATGACACATAAGATAACATGACATGACATAAAATGACCTAAAATGACGTAGCATGGCATAAAATGACATGAAATGCATAACATATACTGTAGTTTGGGATTGATTGGCTCAGAAGGCAGATGATAATATTACATAACATGACATAAGACGACGTAACATGACATAGCATGATATAGCATGGCATGACATGACATGACACATTAGATGACATAACATAACATGACATAGCATGACACAGCATGGCATAGCATGACATAAAAATGGCATAACATGGCCTAACATGACATAAAATGACGTAACATGACATAAAATTACATGATATTACATAACATGACATAAAATGGCATAACATGACATAAAATGACATAACATGACAAAAAATGACATAAAATGACATAACATGACATAACATGACATAACATGACATAAAATGACATAACATGACATAACATGACATGAAATGGCATAACATGACCTAACATGACATAAAATGACATGAAATTACATAACATGACAATGTCACTTTATGTAATTTTATGTCATGATGACATAAAATTACATAAAGTGACATTTAATGACGTAACATAACATAGTTTGGGATTGATTAGCTCAGAAGACAGATGATCTACGTAAGAACCGCTCTATATATAATATTCTTGATCGCCGGACTGAAACTGGTTTCCAGTCCTTGGCCATCAGAGATGATCGCAGAAGATATGGCACGCCGTTTTATCAACATTACATTCGCTTCACTAGAGCCACTCACATAAGCCATCAATTTAGCACTAGACGATCGTTAATTTCGGGTGCATCGCTGATGGTTATGATTTCTGTTGAGGAAACGGCAGAGATCCACAATTGGGTATGCCACAGATAATGATGATGACGATGATGACCATTCATTCATTCATTATGAGGATTTATATAGCGCCCTTTCAAGATTACTACTCAAGAGCGCTTCCGACCCAATCTAGGCTATTTGCCATTTGCTGCATACGAACTGCGTGATTGCATTGAACCGAATAGATTATCATCAATGTTTTCCATGAAATACTTAGATCATCTGGTGTATATATATATATTTATTATATATATTTATTATATATATTTATTATATATATGTATATAGATATTTATAGCGATGATCACTTCCTAGTTATTTTTGTAGAAGATTCGCGTTACACTACGAGTGTATCCGTGCACATAATACAGCTAAGCGTCTGCTGAGCAAGTCCACGACTGTTAATACTTTCCAACTCTTCAGCGTCGAAGATACGTTGAAAGTCTGCGCTGTTACCACTAATAATCATCGGCTCACAAGACTTTTATGGTCTCTTCAACGCTCAAGAGCTGGAAAGTATTAATATTCGTGGACTTGCTCAGCAGATACATAGCTGTATAATAGTGATGATAGTTATTATAACTTTAATTATTTCTGGTATTAGTACTAGTATTATAAAGAGCTCCCTCATTCCTTCGCAGAAGTTCATAGGTGGAATTGGGACGATCGAGATTTCCCCAGCGTTGCTAATATTACGCTGAATTTTATTTTTCCTACGCCACTGACGCAATGGCTAATTCGGTGACTAATGTGATGAATACTGATTGCTTGAGAGACGCGCAACTTCATTACTCTTATTGTCCCGACGGCCACGACTTATAATCCTCTCCGGCGATGTTTTCCAGCTTATCAGATGATAATGATATGAAGCGAAGAAGGATTACGCATAAGCTTAGATATATGTATTGTATAATTACGGAAAGCGAACTAAGAGACAGACAGGGACACGGGCAGAGAGACAAAGAGAGACAGAGAAAGAGAGAGACGTAGAGAGAGAAGAGACAGAGAAAAAGAGAGAGCAGGAGAGAAAGACACAGACACAGAGACAGACACAGAGACAAACAGAGACAGATAGAGGCAGACACAAACAGACAGAGATAGAAAGATGAGAGTCGAGACAACTATTAAGATTAAGGAGGCTATGAATATGTTAATAAAAGAGAGAAACAGACGGAGATACAGACAGAAGTAGTGGTAGAATGTAAGGCAAAGAGGCAGAGACAGAGACAGAGAGACAGAGAGACAGAGATAGGAGAGGGATGGATGGACTGCAAGGAGGAAAAGGCACTGGAGGGTAGTATAAAAGTATGAGGAAGGAAAGGAGACAGAAAGATGTCCCATTGGTGACCTTTGTGACAGATGTTTCGATTAGCGTTGTCACGCCCATTAGACTGGCAGGCAGGCAGATAAGCAGGCAGAATGGATGGACTGGTGGATGGATGGATGGATGGATGGATGGATGGATGGATGGATGGATGGATGGATGGATGGATGGATGGATGGATGGATGGATGGATGGATGGATGGATGGATGGATGGATGGATGGATGGATGGATGGATGGATGGATGGATGGATGGATGGATGGATGGATGGATGGATGGATGGATGGATGGATGGATGGATGGATGGATGGATGGATGGATGGATGGATGGATGAATGGATTGATGGATGGATGGATGGATGGATGGATGGACTGGATGGAAGTGAGTCGATGGTTGGGTGGTTTGCCTGTGGCGCAGATGGAGAGGCGGATTAGCGTCGGTGCTCATCTGGCTGTGCTGCAGCCATCGATCAACGCTGGTCACCTGTCACACCTTCCTAGCAATTAATGGTAATTGCTTCAACAGCAAATCGATGCCAAGTGACGGCGGCAATGAGGTGCGCTTGATCGCCTCCTCTGAATTTTCTTCCAGCGGATTGGGGGGTGGGGGTTGGTGGGTGGGGCGGTCGACGGTAACAACATAACAACATCACAGCATCAACATTGGCGTTGGAGAGGCAACACCATCAGCAGCCGCAGCAATTGGCCAATGCCAAGTGGACCCTCTTAGGGATGAAAGGATACATCAAAGACAACGTGTAATTAAATCTTCCTATAAATGTTGTTACACGGACCACGCATAAGCATTGCCAACGCTACAGAGTCATCTTATACCGTAACCAGACTCACGTATGCATCCTACGACATTTAGGCATTTTCAGCGCAACAGTCAGTCTGCTAACATACCAGACGTAAAAGTTATCTTAGAGACGTTACCAAATTCTCGCAATCATCCTATAGGCATTACCAGATCCTGAGTCACCTTCTAAACGTAACCAGATCTAAAAAATTATCTTGCAAACGTAAGCAGAAAAGCAGAAGATCCACGTTAATGTAGTCCTCTTTCAAACATACCGAGATACAAAAACGTGACTAGGAAAGGCTACAAAGAGTGTTTCCATCAACGTAACAAAATCCACAGTCATCTTTGCTGACTAAAGACAAAGAAGAATGCGAAGAAGAAGAAGAGTAAATCAATTACCCGAAACATCCTTACTTTAGTAACACGAGCGTGTAAACTACAGTCGCTGTGCATTCGTGTCACCTGTGTGATTAGTATTGCAGGCTGTCTGTTCTGTTAGTAGTTAAGATTTATGTCTTCTGTCATTTTGTATTCTTGTGTATTGTTTCAATTGCATAACTGTACACTGTAACTGGTTGCGGTTTGTCAAACGGATTGTTTCAATAAAGAATATTATTGTTATTAGTTACGTTATTAGTCAATTAATAGTTAAGCTAT
>JACEVL010001053.1:115000-192500 GCA_020284085.1 Aporrectodea caliginosa
CTCGCTCTCTATGCCAGTGTGTTGTCCAATGCGCTATCACTATCTGGTTTGGTGAAGTTGATGATGACGAGGAGGAGGAGGATAGGGAGGAGAGAGGCTATGGTATAGTGATCAGGAGAGAGCCGAGGAAGGGAACGAAGTTAAGGTGGAAACTGAACACCGTGTAGATGTCATAAGTTTAGAAACTGGACTTATGCAAATCAGCTATATATTAGCCCATAATAAGTCTATAAATATTCATGTTTATGAAAGGTGCATCTACAGCCAGAGTTAATTAGACAGGCATACAGACAGCTAGACAGACAGATAGGCAGACAGATGTGCAGACAGGTAGACAGACAGGTATACAAGCAGACAGACAGCTAGACGGATAGACAGTCACTCGACAGACACACATGCAGACAGATAGGCAGACAGATAGACATATGCACAGGTAGACAGACAGACAGACAGACAGACGGATAGACAGACAGGCAGGCAGACAGAATGAAGACACAAACAGAAAGACGGAATATGATTCGAAGAGGTCAGACAAAAGGAAACGGTCAAACGGACCAAGAGTGTTGGTAGAACAGTCAGGTACATTGACATTATGCCATCAATTGTCCGAAAACAAAAGCATAGAGCAGCTGCTGCAGTAACTCGTTGAAATTTGTCATCCACTTTCCTCATTTCTATTTTCCTCTGCTTATCCGTCTCTTTCCTGTCCTCATCCCTTCCTTCACCCTCCAGTCCTCTAACTGGACGACTCAAGACAACTTCTCCTACGGATTGCGCAGTCTAACTGCCATCATTGGCAGACCGTTCGACGCTTAAACAGTGAAAATGTCACCGCGTCAACGTTTCAACACCTGCAGACATCACCTTATATATTCCGCATGAAGCTTTTCTCGCTTCTCGCTAAAGGTTTAGGATTGACGCTACCAGTAGAATATCTACAGTCGCGTTTAAGTAATGTATCGTTTGCGTCTCAATGGAAGACACAAACGTGTTAAACCGTTTGCTATTGTTAATTAAACCAGTTTCACCTGCATAGATGGGGCGCTATATAAATTCTCCTAATGAATGAATGAATGAATGAATGAATAATGAAACCGAATAATAGACAATTCGGATATCCTTTCAGCTGCTATGACCCTGCGGACAAAAGCGTCGGTATGGTTTCGACTCTTTCGAAAGTGGAGGCGCTGACATGCAGATCCCGTAGGGAACCATATGAAGAGGAATTTTATGCTTTGTCACCAACAGTTCTTCTGTGTTAGTCAGGTTTACTTAGTGTCTACCGTTTGCATAATTATACCCAAATCCTAATACGAACAGCAGTTCATAAAATATGTTATAGTAAAATTTGAAGTTGGATGAGCGATGAAAGCATGGCATTAATGCTAAATTATTGCAGTAAAACGAAAAGTTGGATGAACAATCAAAATATTTATAGAAGAAGTAGCAATTGGATGAGGGATGGAAATATGTTATAGTAGAAGTGGAAGCTGGATGAGTGATGAAAACATGGCGAAAATAAATTATGTTTCAATAATTTTTACGACGCTTTACTTATTGTGATTCGGCTATATGGACGCGTAATTTACTTATTGAGATTTTGGTATATGCCTAATTGCCTATCGTTTGCAAGGCAGCGAAATCTCTGCTGACCGTTTTTCTCGTCGTGGAATTCTCGGTTTATCGAGTCATTCACTAAACACTCATCTTCATTATCATTCTTGCCCAACGTTTAGTCCACTCGGAAAATATGGGCACCAGATATTAGGTTCAAAAGTGAGGCGGTTCAAAGCACCTTCCCTGCCAGCATGTCCATGAGCATTAGATGGGACAAATATGGGCATTAGATGGGACCCATATGGGCATTAGATGGGACAAATATTAGATGGGACTCATATGGGCATTAGATGGGACCCATCTAGGGCATTAGATGGAATCCATATGGGCATTAAATGGGAAAAAATATGGGCATTAGATGGGACCCAAATGGGCATTAGATGGGACCCATATGGGCATTAGATGGGACAAATATGAAAATTAGATGGGACCCACGTAGGCATCAGATGGGACCCATATGGGCATTAAATGGGACAAAATATGGGTATTAGAAGGGACCCATATGGGCATTAGAGGGAACCCATATGGGTATTAGATGGGAACCATATGGGCATTAGATGGGACCCATATGGGCATTATATCAGACCATGTGGGCATTAGATATGGGACCCATATGGGCATTAGATGGTACCCATATGGGCATTAGATGGGACCCATATGGGCATTAGATGGGACCCATATGAGCTGTCGTCGCTCCATACTATCGACGCAGCTTGGTCCAGAAACTCTGAGGATCATGCTATCTGTCAACTATGGATGACATGGTTGACATGGTTCCACTCCGTTGGTTGAGCACACGTGTGTCCGTGGGCGCGCCATTGTCAACTCTACTAGCTTACTATGCATTGTTTTGCTTATAGAAGAATATAAGTTCTTAATGACGTTTAACATCTTATCGCGTTTTGTGAAGTACATAAAAGGTTCCATAGCAAATATCCAGTAACATGCATGCATACATACATACATACATACATACATACATACATACATACATACATACATACATACATACATACATACATACATACATACATACATACATACATACATACATACATACATACATACAATCATACATACATACATACATCATAGGTCCCAAATGGTAACATGGTCCTACATGGGCTCGATATGGTCAAGCTGGCAAGATCAGGCATCCAATCCACTCACTGCTGACTCTGAATCCCTTGCCTACAAGACAGCAAAAATAGCACGCTGAACGATTTCTTGCAGAATAAAACAATTCAAGCCGTAAAGGCCTCCAGTAAATACATGTTATGAATGGTACAACTGTTTGTTTATGTTTGGAAGTCTAACCCGGACTCCGCCTTCATCCTTCAGTGACGTCGCTGTTTCAAAGCTATACGTTCAGGCACTCGATGAAGGCAGTTGTCGAAAATGCCATCAGATTTAGCCAATAAATCTATACCAATTCACTAGCCTAATATATATATATATATATACCAATTCACTAGCCAAAAATATATATATATATATACCAATTCACTAGCCTAATATATATATTAGGGTGGTCCTTATTAATGAAAGTTGAAAATTTGGAAGTCTTACCCCTCAATATTGTTCTTTGAGTTAAGAAAATGATATACAATATTTTTGGGAATGATTGGATGTTTTGAAAAGGTGCCACAAGCTGCTACTTGTAAGTAACTGTTGAATGTAAGAAAAATTCACATTCACCGTTAACGTTTTTGCAAGAAAAGTCACATGCCTTGTAACAAATACTGTTCTTAATAGGTATTAGGTAATTAGGTATTTATTATAGCAGGAAACTGTAAACTCCCTAACTGACTACATACAAAATAAATTCTAAACAATTTTGTTATGTTACACAATAACCTAGTCTACAGATAGATTTACAACTTGTTAATATCTGCTACGGTCGTGAGTTCTTAGTTACTGTCTGCTTTGGTGCATAAATTATGGATACTTTTGCTGATGTTGCTCCACTAACTGCAGTAGGAATTGTTTTTGGTCCTCAGTCTTTGTGAGAATTCTATTGAAATTCTGCACAAGTGCATCTCCTCTTTCCGCAAGTCGTTAACCCTCGGGCTACCAAGGCCACCCCCCTAGGTTTTTTTCATCTCAAACTTTTTCCGTATGGAATAAAAATTTGACCTTTTAGGCAGCTGTAGGGGGTTCATTTACACACGTTTTGAGGTAAAATGTGAGATGATATCTCACACCGTTCAAAAGTTATAGCCAATATACCCGAGGCACCAGGGGGGTGGATACCACCCCCTAGATTTTCGACTATATCTTATCCGTCATTTAATATTAAGAGACACAAATTTCACCATTCTATAGAGGGAATGTGGGGCTACATTTCTATGGTCACTGAGTTGACCTGAGACAACCGGAAGTGCTCAAAATAAATAATAATACGCGTAATATGTGTGAAAAATGGCTGAATGGAAGCACTCCCCCCTTAGTTTTTGTCTGTAGCATATTCATTTGTCTTCCTAGAAGAGAAACAAAGATACCATTCTTTAGAGGGAATGTAGGGCTTCATTTGCATACCTACATCTTTGTCTTTTGAATACCGGAAGTGATCAAAATAAATAATAACACGCGTAATCTGTGTGAAAATGGCTGAATACAGCATTACAACGTAAACCGATATATATGTGTGGATATATATGTATGGATGTACATTTATACTATATAAACATGTGTAGGGGTGATTTTGTGTATCTTTTATACATAGATTAGTTTCAAAACACACATAATCTTATATTTGTTTATCCAAAAAGTACAAAATGTACGCAATAATATAAAATATTGCTAATTAATGGGTGCCATTGTTAAAAGTTATGTAATTTCGAGGTGCATTCACATAATGTACAACTAAATATACCATTCTGTGCAGAAATGAATGCTGAATCCATTGCTATATTACAAGTTATGATATGTGAAACCAAACCCGAAATCCAGGGGGGGGTGGTAACCACCCTCCCCTTGGTAGTCCGTGTTACAAAAAAAGCTTGGTAGCCCTAGGGTTAACGACCTTCATTGTTTGAACAAACTCAATGGCACCTTGGTAGTCAGGTGGCTTTTCCCATTCGTGTGGATCAATTATCAGAAACTTTGTTGGAAGACTCGACACTTCACAGAAACTACATGAAGATTTGGTTACGAAGTTAGAAACGGTCTTTTCGCTGATAAGGTGTTGCAGCAACTTCAACAATTATCCGTTTTGGAGGGTGCTCTTGTGTTTCCAAGGCCTTCACCAACTCATGCTTGACTGCAACAGAGATGTCAGGATAAAAAAATGACAGTGATAAAAGAGTTTTACTCAGGTACCAAAGGTGTCTTTAAAAAGTGCTGCTAGGCGCTTTAGAGACAACTTTGATTCCATAATTAAGAAGCTTGATGAGGAATGCCAAGTCGCTTGCAAGAGCTGCAGCTACGAGCAGAGCTAACACCAGTAGCGGACATAAACCTTGGGAGGCAAAGATAGCAAATTTCTGTATACCAGCTTGCTCATGTTTAATCCTCACAAACAGTGTATGAAAGGGCGTTATTTTGATTGCACAGATGCCACGAGCCATCCACCTGGCTCGATGGTGTGCTCTTGGTTGCAAGAACCGGATTCCTCTTGCAGGGATGTCACCAAAGTAGATGATTGTGAGTTCCAGCAGCTCCTGATAGTCATCATATGCTTGTGTTATCACCAACTGCTTTTTGCAAAACAATATAATTATAATTATCTTCATTGTCTGCCACGCCATCACCAAGAGTTGTGTACTGTTCCGTGTCTATAAATTGCCAATGTTGTTCGAAACACTTAAAGAACAGAATGTCAGGACCAGTTGACTGCATGTCACACGCACTAAAGGCCTTATCTGCAAGAATTTCCATTATGTGATGGTGGCATGAAAGTTGGAGTGTCTTCCCATCTTTAACTCGATTAATGTACAAGCTCCAAGATTAATGCCAGTTTTGCTACTGGTTTTATCAAATGATATTGCCTAAACGCAGTCTTTGATATTCCATTCTTTCAAGCAGTCTACCACTGCTTTGGCCATCGCCTCACCTGTTCCTGTTGGTAGCTTGGGAACACCTCCAGATATAACCACTGGTAATCTTTCAACTTTGTTGCCTACAGATAGTTCAGGAGAAATTAACTCATAACTAACATGTCTGCATGTCTGTTTTCAATCTGAAAGGCAATATGTCGATTTGCTGCAGAGTCCAACGAGAACTTCGTGACGAGTGTGGCACCTCTTAATCATATTATAACTTTACATTTTTTGGGGTTTAATTTGTTTTTCATTACATATAACAATATCCAGGGGTAAGAAATCTAAAAAGTGCCCATTTATGTTTTGATGCCACATAAGGACCACCCTAATATATATATATATATATACCAATTCACTAGCCAAAAATATATATATATATATACCAATTCACTAGCCTAATATATATATATATATACATATATGTATAGAAATATATATAAGCACAGTTACCAAAAATGCCATCATATTGAGCCAATCTTTGCCAGTTCACTGTGTTTATATATAAATAGTCATCATCTAGGCGGATGTGCGAATATTTACACAGGCTATAATATATTTATGACCGGGCATCTGGATGGGGAAGTGTGCGCGCGTGTGTATGCGCGCGAAAACTGTCAACACGCAATGTTATATTAGCGATTCTTCGATTCTATTTCCTTTGAACAATTTCAGAATTCTCCATATATATATATATATATATATATATATATATACAAATATATGCAATATACATGTATAAAGAGTCTAAAATACTTTGACCAGATCTATCACTAAACCGCCAAAGTATGAACATAATCATCGATCTTTAAATCATTGCACATCTCTCTGTCTCTGTCTCTGTCTCTGTCTCTGTCTCTGTCTCTCCCTCTCTCTCTCTCTCTCTCTCTCTCTCTCTCTCTCTCTCTCTCTCTCTCTCTCTCTCTCTCTCTCTCTCTCTCTCTCTCTCTCTCTCTCTCTCTCTCTCTCTCTCTCTCTCTCTCTCTCTCTCTCTCTCTCTCTCTCTCTCTCTCTCTCTCTCTCTGAATGCGCTTTCTCCTTCTGCTCGCACTACAATTCTTTCCGGCAGCCTCTCCTCCGCTTTCTGTTTCTCCTCAAAACCTGCTTCTTCTCTCGGTGTCTTGCGCCAGGGACGCTTTACAAATGTTTAGATACAATACACTACAGTATACACGCACGCGCACGCACGCACAAGCACGCACACGTGTACATGTATATAAATAAACCATACATAACATTATTTTAAGTTCTTCTATGAATATATCCACGTGTGCCTGTGCGGCGTGAAGTCAGTTGGATAAGGAAATGTTCTTTGTGCTGAATGAAGATGAGAACGACGTCTCTACGTACAACAGCATCAGCAGCAGCAGCAGCAACCGAATAATAGCAGAGATGGCGCCACCATCACGGCACAGACAGTTCACAGAGCACAGCAGCGGAAACAGACGTCAATGAGTGCCTACAGATTGAGGAGGCAGACTGATATAGAGAGATAGACACACACACCCACGTAGACAGACAGATCAGTTTGAGATGAAGCGAGAGAGACAGAGTGAGAGAGACAGAGACGGTGGCAGAGAGAGAGAGAGAGAAACAAAGACAGAAAGAGGGAGAGAAAGAGAAGGTGAGAGAAGTAAAGAAAGAGAGAGGAAGATAGAGAGAGAGAGAGAAAGAGACAGAGAAAGAGAGAGAAAGTGAGAGAAATAGAAAACGAGAGAAAAAAATAAAGAGATTGAAAGTGAGCGAGAGAGAGAGACAGACAGACAGACAGACAGAAACAGAGACAGAGACAGAGACAGAAACAGAGACAGAGACAGAGACAGAAACATAGAGAGACAGAGACAGAGAGACAGAGAGACAGAGAGAGACAGAGAGAAGAGAGAGACAGAGAGAGAGAGAGAGACAGACAGACAGACAGAGACAGAGACAGAGACAGAGACAGAGACAGAGACAGAGACATAGACAGAGACAGAGACAGAGACAGAGACAGAGCGACAGAGCGACAGAGCGACAGAGAGACAGAGACAGAGAAGAGAGAGAGAGAGTTTTTAATTCGTTGTCTGCAAATATTTTTTTTTCTAACCTTAATCCATACCGAATTTGCTTAGAGGCGACCATCGACTGATAAATAGAACATTGCTGTCGTGGAGCTACAAAAGACAAACGCTTTGGGCTGCGATATTTGAATCAGCGTTATCAGATTATTTATCATTAGTCACGTAGCCCTTAACCATCTAATTAGAAGCCGTCATTTGTCGATGTTAAGGACTTTGTTTGGAAAGCCTCAAAGGATGTCTGCTTTCATGGGGATGAAGGCCTAGAGTGTTTTCACACGCCGCTACCGCCGTTGTAGTTGCGAAAGCTCAACATACCGACTGAAGGAATCCACTTCAATGACAGTTTCAGCATCTAATTCCAAAGGCATCTTTCATTCCTTGAAGGCGAGCAGAAAGAACGCTGTTCAAATCTGAGGAATGTCCAATGTACAGGGTGGGTCAGCATATATAAACCGACTTTGCATGCATATAACTCCGCCAGTTATTTATACTTAATGCGTGAAATTAAAGATATTTTACTCTAGTATTAGCTTTGAAAAGTCGAACTAGTACTAGTTTAAATTTTAATGAAATGTTTGGAACAACCCTAGCTACCACATTTTGCTCTCATTAGTGACGCAATATGGCGCCATTGACAGACGGTGATCGAGTTTTGATCAGAATTTTGTGATCTGATAAGGGATTTGATGCGTTTCAAATGATTAAAGAGTTTCCTAATAGACGATGGAATAAAAATACGTTGAATCGTCTGATACGGAAAATTGATGAAACAGGAACTTCGCGTAGTAAACCACGCGAATCGGTACGCACTACACCCGCACACCCGCTAACATTGTGCGTGTGTCCGAGTTAATTTGCAGTTAAGACTATGACCCGTGCACCGACAAATCTCCCCAGGAAATTCAACGCGAAACATGCATTTCCAAAAGCATGGGCGTAGCCAGGAAAAAATTTCGGAGGGGTTTTAAGATTTCAGGGGGTTTCCATTAGAGATGGTCGCAAAAAATAGGTTTTTTGGGTATTTCCCAAGTAAAAGCATATAAAAAATTAGGGAAACTTATTTGGGTGGTTGAACCCGTAAAACCACCCCCTAAATACGGCCATGTCCAAAAGCACAGAAGACGTATTGCAAAAGATGGTCTAAAGTTGAAGATATTTCGTCGACGTGCAGTCCAACAGCTCTTCGACTCTGACGCAAAGAAACGGCTGGAAGAATGCAAGCGTCTGAAGGAGCGCATGACTGTTGATAAAATTGAAAGGACATGGTGTGTGAGAAGATATTCACGTTACAGACTTCTGCACACACCCAGAATAATCGTGTCTATGCTCGTGTTAGCAAAAACGAGATGTGACACCTGGACGAAGGAAGATTTCTTGCAAAATGTCATGATTTCTGTTGCGGTTTCGAAGTTGGGCAGAACGGCCCCTTTTTTGTAACACCACGAGCTAGAGTGAACAGTGTTTACTATTGTCAGGAAGTTCTAAAGCGAACAGTGCTTACTATTGTCAGGACGTTCTAAAGTGAACAGTGTTTACTATAATTGTCAGGAAGTTCTGGAGAATGGACATTCGTCGTCGGTCAGGTGCAGATTACATCTTTCAACAGGACGGTGCACCTGCGCACCGATCACGTCACACTGTCGCCTATTTAACTGAAAACGTTCCGGAGTTCATCGAGCCCGACAATTGCCCCCCCCCCAAGAGTCCAGATCTTAATCCGGTAGATTATTCGATCGGGGATATTTGCAGCAACGACAGAAGATCCGTAACATTCAACATCTCAAAGAGGTCATCGTTAACTGCTGGTCAGATATCAGTCAGCAGTTCATTGGTCTCGTCGAATAGCTGCTGTTGTTGCAGCACGTGGTACACATATTGAATATTCATTTGATTAGAAAAGACCGCAACAGACTTACCTTACCTTAGTCCTTCCCGTGCAGGACTGCACATCGGGCAACGCAGCTTCTCCACTCCTCTCTGTCCCTCGCCACCTCGACAGCATCCTCCACCGTCATCTCCAGACATCTCAGGTCCTCCTGAACAGTTCCCATCCAGTTCTTTCTTGGTCGTCCTCTCCCGCGCTTTTCTTCAGGAGTCCACCTATTCACTTGACTTGCTCTTCTATCGTTGTCCATTCGGGCCACATGCCCCATCCAATTCAGTCTTTTCTTTAACAGACTATCTCCTAATTAATAATTAATTTTGCTGCGCAGTACAAACATCTGGCTATATGGTTTCATTTTTTTTGCAGTTACTGTTAAAATTGTCATGAATTGTTTTATTAGCTAGTTACTGTAAAAACGATGATTTTTTTATGTCACGATCATGTAGATTGTAGACTAAAGCTACAATAACAAATATTTTGAATCTTAATACTAGAGTGAAATATCTTTAATTTCACGCATTAGGTATAAATAACTTACAACAATTGGCATGCAAAGTCGGTTCATTTATGCTGGACCACCCTGTATATACAGTAGAATGGGAACTATGCATAGGAAACACTTGTGAATTTTGTATGGCTATATTATCAAGTGCCAGATTCGTATTACATGTATATTGCATTGCATACGTCCTATCGTGATGTGAAAAGCGAAGAACGGTGGAAGATTAGTCCGTTGAGCTAATCCTGAATGTGCTAGCGACTTAATTTTCTTGACCTTGGCATGTGAGGCGAGTGACCAGTTCTCTCTGTCATTGTCTGATCATCCCATGTATGTTTATTGTGCTCATTTTGTAGCTTCGTTCGTCAGAAGCCGTAAGTGGAACAGAAAACTTGAAATATTTTCTTTCCTTATTATAGCGCTATGTTAGAACTTCACAAAGGCGCATCAAAATCGCAACAAAGACAGCAGAAGTGTGGGTGTGTGCGTGTGCGTGTGCGCGTGCGTGTGTACGTGTGTGTGTATATGTGCGTGTGTGTGTGTGTGCGTGGGTGCGTGTATGTATGTGTGTGCGTGTGCGTGTGTGTGTGTGCATGTGTGTGTGTATGTGAGTGTGTGTGTGCGTGTGTGTGTATGTGTGTGTGCGTGTGTGCGTGTGTGTATGTGTGTGCGTGTGTGTGTGCATGTGTGTGGGTGTGTGGGTGTGTGGGTATGTGTGTGTGTGTGTGCGTGCGTGTGTGTGTACGTTTGTGTGTGTGTGATTTTATTGTAGTCAACCAATAATACAACGACAAATAATTGAATTTAGTTGCTGTGGTTACATAAAGAAGGGCCCTGACAACTACAATTATGCAAACGGGCCATCTATTCCTGCAGGCGCTTTTGTAAGGTACACAAAAGGCGCTATATAAAATGTCTTCATACATAAATACAAGCACACAAGGTTTACACAACTAGACAGAGCGTCGAGGTTCGAATCCTGATCGGAGCAGTCAAAAACCAAGGCTCTCTGCCTCTCAGCCAGAACTCCGAGCATGCAGTGCAGCCGCACCTTGCACCTTCGTCATTACTGCGTACAATAACTGATCTCAGAAAATTGGCCCCAAGGTCCAGATGTTGACCATCATCCATCGATCACCCGTCTAAGGTCACTGACCCTTTGCGTCACAGAACGTCAACCTGACACAAAGCCAACCTACAGGAGACTGGTTCGTTCATCTCAGTATATTATATATATATATATATATATATATATTATGCATAGAATACAACTGTGTAATTATATGTATAATATATACATTGTATATGTATATTATATATAGTTGGCGCTTCTGAGTCTAGACTTTGAAGGGCGCTATATAAATTTCGACTAATTGATTGATTGATAGTTAGTTAGTTAGATGTGGCAAGATGTTTGCCCATCGATCAACATCAGTTGATGGCTGACAATTATAATGATGCTGTTGTCGTTGCTTTTGATGTTGTTGGTGATGATGTTGGTAATGGCTATTAAAATAAAATGATTGATAACGGCGAAAAGGATGATGAAGTTGTTATTGATGATAAAGTTGTTGTCGATTTCATTGTTGTACTCTATTGATGACTTTTTCGATGTTGTTGATGCTGTTGATGCTGATGACGAAGATTATGATGATGTATGAGCAACTGCACTGGCTTCCTCTCTCTGCATGCATTAAATTCAAAATCCTCATTCTGGTGTTTAAGGCACAACGGAGTCTTGCCCTAAATATCTAGCTGATGTAATATTCAGGCCTCTTTCAGCCTCCTCGCATAGTCCACTCCGCTCGTCAAACAGACTTGATCCTGGTTCCTTAAACTAGAATAGCTATGGCTCAGTCCCGGTCCTTTACCTCAATTGGTCCCTCTCTTTGAAATACGCTGTCTCCATATACTCACTCTCAAATTCTAGCTGGTAACCTTTGCTTTTCTCAAACCTATTTCTTCTCTCGTCATGACCCTGAGCACTGCATGGAGCGCCTCTGAACGGTTCACCCTACTATTCAATTCAATTCAATTCAATTTATTGTTCCCAACAATAAGATAAGAGACAACACAACAAACATAAACGATTAAACACAACTCTAGCATAGTTAAGAGGTACAACATGTTTGAGTAATGAAGAAGATAAATGATCAAAGAAGAATATAACCAATTAAGCAGTAGGTCAACATGAGTTACAAAAAAGCTAACAAAGTAAAGTGATGTGGGAGCAAAAGGCACCCCAAAGGGACAAGTCCCGCTAAGAGGGGGCCTAAGATGATACAGGAGAATAATTAAAAGAGGCGCTTTATAAATGTTTGAATACAATACAATACAATGAAGTGCGTATAAGACAAGAGAAAGAAGATAATATATATATATATATATATATATAAGTTGCACATTGCACCTGCTATCTACGTAATTCCACTGCTGCCGCTGTTCTGTGGCGTGTGGCAAGTACGGCTGTCATCCGTTCATCACAGGTAATAATTTCTCCAAGGTGGCAACCTCTACGAGTACCTACGTGCTCCAATCTACTGGCGTCATTCTCACAGTCCTCTCCATCATTGCACTTCATCTTCTAATCTATCGTATTTCTTTCCTTTACCCGTTGCTGACCTTTTTGCTCCTGGCTTCCTCTTCCTCCTCATCCAATCAACGCTTTTCCTCTCACACTTCTTATCTCTTCTCCATTTCCGTTTGCTATACTTTTGCTCATATAGCTACCGCTTCATCTTCATTATGGTCACTGCCATTCCTCTGTATCTCCTATTTCTCCTATATCTTTATCTTCTCTTCTTCACCTGTTCGTCTTTTTCGTCTTTTTCTTATCATCATCATCATCATCATCATCATCATTATCATCATCATTATCACGATTTTCCCATAGGTATCATTGATCCCTCAAGTAGCCCAAAAATGTCAGGAGACTGCTGAAAAATTATTATTATTTTTTTTTGCCCCGAGGTACACATGATCCCTCAGGGACTTAGAAACTAAGGCCGGAAGGTTATTATTATTATTATTATTATTATTATAAAAAATTGCTATAAGGAGCAGGAAATTTGTCTGGAGGGTCAGGCCTCGTCTTCAGGGTTTGCAGGAAAAGTGCCGTTGAATGCGACCAAGTTATAGCGTTGGACGCAAACAGACAGACGTTGGAAAAGAAAGGATGTCTCGCGTCTGTCGCCACCAACGAATGACATACGACGGCCTAGTTCACCTATGAATTAAATTATTTAATTATTATTATTATTATTATTATTATTATATTATTATTATTATTATTATTATTATTATTATTATAATTATCGCATTTATTTCGAACGCAAAGTCATGAAAAATCCGAATCTGAGACTCTGAGCAATAATTGTGAGTGAAGAAGGCCTTGCTCAAGATCCATGCACAGAGTCTTCTCAGAAGAGGTGGAGGCTCAAACCCTGTGTTAACTCTCCGCCTTACCACCCTACTTCTCATCTACCCGGTCGCCTCTTCATTCCTTCGACCATACTTGTACCTCTTGGTATCTCTGGACAACCCATCTGACATGACGCAGCGTTCGTGAATAAGCTGTGCGCTGCACTTAACGCTATAGTAGTGCTTCATAAATTTATCCTTGTCTTTCTTCCCTGTCTTATTTCTCACGGTTGACTGCATCCACTGTGCATGATTCGTTGGATCGATGGCAATGCACGTCGCTCCCTTCCATAGTTGCTTTTGCGGATCGAAACCTGTAATTGCGTCCTGTCATAATTACCTGCATTAATCGTTTGGCATACAAAACAGTTTTCAGCAGTTGAACGTTTGAGTCTCGTGATCACGCATTCCGACTTCAGGAAACCGTTTCACTATGGCTTATAAAGAGATGCCTTGTCACAACGCAGGTAGTAGTTGCTAAGAGGCAAAGACCATGGCTTGTTGGTTTATGCGGGGGTTGCAGAAAGTGCTCGCCTGAATACGGAGCTCAGTTTGATCTTTCTTGTAGAATATTTACCCTTTTGTCTCGATTAGTACTTTCATGTGTTGCTTAAATGACATATCGATAATGAAGATCTACTGTTCTCTGACGTTGGCACCTACGCAGGTCGATAGCGCTGCTGATTTCTGAGCGGCGCCATATAAATGTTCGGTTACAATTACAATTACAATTACTACTGCTATTACCACTACTACTGCTGTTGCTACTACTACTAGTGCAACAGCAGCAGCAACAACAACAACAACAACTACTACTACTACTACTACTACTACTACTACTACTACTACTACTACTACTACTACTACTACTACTACTACTACTACTACTACTACTACTACTACTACTACTACTACTACTACTACTACTACTACTACTACTACTACTACTACTACTACTACTACTACTACTACTACTACTACTACTACTACTACTACTACTACTACTACTACTACTACTACTACTACTACTACTACTACTACTACTACTACTACTACTACTACTACTACTACTACTGCTACTACAACTAAGAATATTAATAATAACAATAATGTAAATCATGACGATGATGATGATGAAGTAGAAGATGATGATGAAGATGGTGACGATGGTGATTATGATGATGATGGATGATGATGATGATGATGATGATGATGATGATGATGATGATGATGATGATGATGACGATGCCATGAAGAGATGACCACGGCGATGATGATGATGATGGCAATGAAGTGATGGTGGTGATGATGATCTATCGATGACCAACAGGAAATATCGAAGCTGTGTAAATCACGCGGTAAACTGCCGTGGTTGTTTTGCGCGGGCGATGCCATCAGAGACGATTGCCGCCGCAGTAACTGCATCTCTGCCTATCGTTCAGTTTTCCCATCAAACATCAAACAGTCACGCATCGATGCAATAGTCAGGCGTCAATGTCTCATTGGAGTGTGCAATCATTCACGTTGTTTAAGTGCAGTCAATCGATGCAGTCATAAACACACACATGTCATACACAGTGAAATAAATTGCAATCAATAACACATAGGAGTGCAGTCAATCATCTGTGTAGCTAATCACATAAAATCGGTTAAATTCAGATGTTCAATCAATCACTCCTAGGAGTACAGTCAATCAACTTCTGTTGCAGCTAATCACATAAATATAGGTTGCAGATCGATGTTCAATTAATGAATATTAGAAATGCAGCCAATACTCTTCCTGTGCAGTTAATCACACAAATACTGTATGCAGATAAGTGTTCAATCAATCTTGGAGTGCAGTCAATCATCTTCTTTTGCAGTTAATCACAGAAATAGGTTAAATTCAGATGTTCAATCAATCACTCCTAGGAGTACTGTCAATAAACTTATTTTGCAGCTAATCACATAAATATAGGTTGCAGATAAATGTTCAATCAATCAATATTAGAAATGCAGCCAATAATTTTCCTGTGCGGTTAATCACACAAATACTGTATGCAGATAGGTGTTCTATCAATCTTGGAGTGCAGTCAATCATCTTCTTTTGCAGTTAATCACAGAAATAGGTTTGATGCAGGTGTTCAATCAATCAATCAATCCTACGAGCCAGCCAATCACGCATAGTTCAGTCAAACTGGCACCAGATCATCCAGTGTGACAATAGGAGTGCAGCAAATCACGCGCGCGCCCAGTCAATCGCACAAAGTAGGGCAGTCACTCACGTACGATTGAATGAGATCTGGAATGGCCTATGATCGATCGATAAGTAAAGGGAGTCCCTTGCAATTCATGCGCCCGACCGAGGAGGGTCCGTTAGAGGAAGGCAGGGGGAATGTTATGGAGGGGTGCGCTGAGGGTTTATCAAGAGCACGACTGTCGACGAGAGAATGGTCGTTATCGAACGAGACCGGTTGGTGGATGGCACAGAAGAGGAAGCAGATGAGGATGAAAAGGAGCAGGAAGAGGAAGATGAAGAGGGAGAGGAGATAGGAGATAGGAGACTATAGGTTGAGGAGGGTGAATAAGACAGGAGGATGTAGTGGTGGAGAAGGAATAGGAAGAGGAGATTGAAGAGGGAGAGGAGATAGGAGACTATAGGTTGAGGAGGGTGAATAAGAGAAGATAGGAGGATATAGAGGTGGAGAAGGTAGAGGAAGAGAAGATGACAGAGGAAAAAGAGGAAGAGTGAGGACAGGAGGATGTAGTGGTGGAGAAGGAAGAGGAAGAGGAGACAGAGGACTAGGCTGAGGAGGGTGAATAAGATAAGAGGATGTAGAGGAAGATGAGATTGATGGAGGATGAAGAGGCAGAGGAGATAGAGGACTAGGTTGAGGATGGTGTTTAAAATAGGAGGATATAGAGGTGGAGAAGGTAGAGGAAGAGAAGATGACAGAGGAAAAAGAGGAAGAGTGAGGAAAGAAGAGGAGGTTGAGGACGAAGTAGAAGTAGAAGAATATATGTTAAAAAAATAAAGATGAAGAGACAAAGGCTGATGAGTTAGAGGTGGAAGAGGAGCAGAAATTAAAGGAGGAAGAGGAGATTGAGAAGGAAGAGGAGGTAGAAGAAGTGGAGTAGGGGTAGAAGTGATTGTCAACATCTGGACTTCAAGGGAAAGAGGAAGAGGAAATAGGAAGAAGACAAACAGTTGTGGAGGAGAAAGAAACAGGATGAGAAGATGAGAAAATGAGATTGAGGAGAGGGTAGAAAGAGAAGTATATAAAAAACTAAAAACAGAGGAGACTGACAAATAGGAGAAAGAAGTAGAGCAAGAAAAGCAGGCTGAGGTATTGGAGTGGTCGAGTTGGAAGATAAATACACGAAAGATGGAAAACAGTGGGACTACAATAAGAGGAGAAACCGATGAGATCCAGTAGGAGAAGATGGTTTGGAGAAGGACCTGGATGAGCTAGAGTTGCGATTGTCATCTAGATCGATGGATAGGTGGAGGTAGGAGACGCGGAATAAGAGATATCCATGAATTATTATAATATTCTTTATTGAAACAATCCGGTTGACAAACCGCAACCGGTTACAGTGTACAGTTATGCAATTGAAACAATTCACAAGAACACAAATGACAGAAGACATAAATCTTAACTACTAACAGAACAGACACCCTGCAATACACGGCGCTAATAGCAGCCTACAAAGCATGTCCGCCTAACGGATCTCGATCTCGGTACCTCTCGCTCTCTATGCCAGTGTGTTATCCAATGCGCTATCGGGCCACCGATGAAGACAGGCAACAAAGTCACTTGTTGCTTGTATATGGTTAGATGGACGACCTTATACACATGCAGCTGAACCGCTAGCACTCTCTCTCTGGTCTGAAGTAGAGCTCAACGCAACATAACGTCAACACACAAATACATTCATCTAACTTATGAACATCGCCACAATCTTCATCACGTCAACTGCAGCCACAGTTTTTCAAGCAGAGCAGGAAGAAGATAAATGGGAAGAAGAATAAAAGATGTGGAAGAAATAACAGCAGTTACAGCACTACGAATTTAACACCTATTTTCTTCGCCTATTAAGAGTTACAGCCACAAGGTAAAGGCAGTGAACTTGTTCACACATCTCCATATATAAGACACATAAGAAGAAGGATCCCGAGATCGATGGCGGCGCAAACAAGACCACAGCAGGCAGACGACAGGACACATTTATATAGCTACGAAATTGCGCTCGCGCTCATTAACCAGCTAATAAACGTTGGCGGTAGGTGGCGCGGCACTCCACGGACGACCGACCAGTAACAACTGAACGCGATCCGTCTTAGCTTCACTGCGTCTGCCAGCGTCGTATCAGCGTAACCACCAAGCGGCCAGCAGATTGAGAGAGAGAGAGAGAGAGAGAGAGAGAGAGAGAGAGACAGACAGACAGACAGACAGACAGACAGACAGACAGACAGAGACAGAGAGAGACAGACAGACAGACAGACAGACAGACAGACAGACAGACAGAGACAGAGACAGAGACAGAGACAGAGACAGAGACAGAGACAGAGACAGAGAGACAGACAGAGACAGACAGAGACAGACAGAGACAGAGAAAGAGAGAGACAGAGAGAGAGACAGAAAGACAGAGAGACAGAAAGACAGAGAGACAGAGACAGAGGCAGAGACAGAGACAGACAGGCAGGCAGACAGACAGACAGAGACAGACAGAGACAGACAGAGACAGACAGAGACAGACAGATAGACAGAGACAGACAGACAGACAGAGGGAGTGGGAGACAGAGAGGCATAGAGACAGACAGACAGACAGAGAGACACCGAGACACAGATAAACAGAGATACAGAGACACAGAGACAGACAGATAGAGACAGAGAGAAGCAGAGAGAGAAGGACGGTGAGCACTTGGAATGAATAAACGAGCCATTATGTCTTGAAAACCTGATTTTTAGTAACAGAGCCTCGTGCTGCTTCCTCTTCACCAGTGATCTCTATCGATGGAAGCTGATGGAGAGAGAACCGTGGTTGACATGCACTTAGGGAAACATTAATCCACCTAAGGGTGCACGATAATCTAGTGGTTAACGCGCTGGACAGTCAACCGAGAGGTTGGGTTCAAACCACGCCAAGGTCGAAATATTATACGAGATTTCTGCTCCACTTGAACCCGATTACCAACTCTGCTAAAATGAGTACAATGACCATAAACTTTCGATGGGAAAGGACTAGCAACCCACCCTTATATGCCGATGCAAAGAAAATGAAGTCGCTAACACTTCATTCTCATGGCTGCCTGTCTGAGTTAGCATACAATAATTATTGCCCGACAAGAACCCAAAATCTCAGACAACCTTACGAAGGAAATGATTCTGCCAAATTTCTCGAACGACATTTAAGACGATCGGTTTTCAACAAGATTTGATTAGCCTAGGCAAGAAAACTAGCTAAAGACTAGTTGAGGCAAGACTAGACTTAGACTACATTAGACTAGACCAGACCAAACTAGGCTAGACCATTAGAGACTAGGCAATACTAGGCTAGATAGATGGTACAGTCTAAACTGTACTAGGCTAGACCACACCATAACAGATTAGACTAGATACGCATAGATTATATAAAATCGTAATCGTAATCGTAATCAAGCATTTATATAGCGCCACTCAAAACCAGAGGCGCTCCGAAACCGGGCCAGTCTCTTCACTGGTAAAAGGAGGTTTTCAGGCGCTTGCGGAACTGGTCAAAAGAAATAGAAAAGGTCGTGGATACAGTCACGCCCGACGTGAGACTATACCTGGGACTAGAATCACGCCCGCCTCGCAATTGGTCATTGCATGTCACATGATTGTGTGTACCTGAAACGAACCGACCGATAAACATTCCCGATTGCGGTGGAAGGTTGTTCACCGTGTTTTCTAAAGACGACACTAACCCTAACCCTGACCCTAACCGACCCTCACGACGCCTAACCTAACCCTAACCGACCCTCACGACGCCTAATTTGACCCTAAACGACCCCACGAATCCTAACCTGGCCCTAACCGACCTTCCAGATGTCCGCCATATCAAAATTCCACGGGAAGACAACAAGTTCACGTGACTAGGCTTTAGCCAATAACGCGACGGGCGTGAATGTAGTACTGGGTTCCGCTAACGCCCGGGGCGTGAACGGATCCACTACGAATAGAAAAAGGTCAGTCCTGAGGGACTGAGGTAACTGGTTCCAGCTATTGGGACCAACAATAGCGAAACTCCTAGACTGGGCCGTAGAAGTACGCACCCGCGGGACAACCAAGTAACCACGGTCCGAGGACCGAAGGGAGGAACGACTGTGCAAAATTACGCTATAGATTTTTTTTAGATAGGACTAGAAACAAGACTTAACTAGACTCGACTAGATAATTACAGTAGAACTGAATAGCCGTAGTCGCAAACTGTTAATTTCTTTGGCGCCAGGAGACGGATCTCCCGATAATCAGCCTCCTCTTCAGAGATCAATTGACAATCATTGCTTCGTTATACCGCTGCCATAGTAATGGCGACGCTTGTAAGCGCAACCTACATTGAAGTCACACCCTAATGACGACAGGAGGGAGGAAGGGATAGAGGAGGAGGAAGAGGAGGAGGAGGAGGAGGAGGAGGAGGAGGAAGAGGCGGAGAAGGAGGAAGAAGGAGGAGTAGCAGGAGAAGGAGGAGCAGGAGGAGGAGGCGGAAGCGGAGGAGAAAGCGGAAGAAGGAGGAGGAGGAGTAAGAGGGGCAGGCAGGAGGAGCAGGAGCAGGAGGAGGAGGAGGAAGAAGAAGAGGAGCAGGAGGAAGAAGAAGAGGAGGAGCAGGAGGAAGAGGAGGAGGAAGAAGAGGAGAAGGAGAAAGAGAAGGAGAAGGAGGAGGTGGATGTGAGGGTCTGAATGCAGTGAAATAGTGGCCATTTAATTGATCTCGTGTCGTGGATCCCCTAGCGTCCGATCCGCTGTACACCGTAACTGGATATCCCACGACGAATCACTGGCCATTCATTCACACCAACTATAGGCTAAGAGTAATGTGGCGAAAACCTGAGGGAACAGAGATTGTCTGAATGACGAATGCAGTTATATTGGGATGAGCGCCTAGACTGGGATGCCGCTCGTTTTGTTGTCTTATATCAACTCTCGTACTAGGATGTTGTACAGTTACTAATCATGTTTCATTAGCATTTACCTTTTTACACATTATTATTATTAATATTAATAGTTTTTACACATTATTATTGTTATTATTATTATTATTATTATTATTATTATTATCATCATCATCATCATCATCATCATCATCATCATCATCATCATCATCATCATCATCATCATCATCATCATCATCATTACTTTTACACATTATCATTATTAATATTATTACTTCGATGTTTTATCATTATCATTATATAACTGTTGTCCCATTGTGCGTTTGCAAATGGTGTATTAAAGACCATACCTACTTACTTAACGGCCAGTCACTTCTGTGCATAACCAATCACTTTCTGTACACAACCTCATACGGAGCCATACGTCAGAAAGATTACCCGTTTAACAGTTGCCCGTGAGTGCTCTACAGTTACACTAAAGTATCTGATCTCGGTAGATATTACATGATACTGATGGAGCGCCGGTGTGCCAATCGTTCATTCCTGGCTGCATGCCTCACCTAGCATTAGCAGCCGAGAGGCAATGATTGGCGCCAACGCGGCTGCAATGGAATGAACATCAAAGTGACGTATGACCATCATTGCTGCGCATTAAAACGGTATCAAGCCTTGATTTCCATTAGGCGCTTAGAGCCAGGCAAGTCTCGCCTTTTAAAATCAGTAATTTCTTGCCTAGTCGTATAGCACTGGCAGAGACCGTAACTCTATATCTTGATGCCTGAATGTCTTGACTTATCTATCTTATTTTTTATATTAATATTTACTAATGCTTTTGTTCAGGGGTCAGTTTATCTTGCACCTTGACCACTGATCCCATACAGCAATCGTCATCATCGTCGTCATCGCTTTGCTCATCATGACTTCCCCTTCCTCCTCCTTCTTCCAAACTCCATATCCTCCTCCTCCTCTTCTTCCTCCTCCTCCTCCTCCTCCTCCTCCTCCTCCTCCACCTGCTCCTCATTATCAATATCCGTGGCTCAGAGACTCTGAACATCCATGCCATCTTCAGCTGTCGACGGGAATCCGTTGGTTGGTTCCACGTGTGTGTGTGGGCCCGCCACTGGTGACTCTTCCAGCTTACTGTACATTGTTTTGCTAACTGGGGGAATTTTTCGTTCGTAATGACACTTAACATCATATAGGCTAGCGCAGAAAGCGCCTCTGAGTAGGTAGGCCTATCTTGAAGAGGCGCTATATAAATTCTCATAATGAATTAATCATCAGCAGAAGCACCTAATCATAATCATAATCTTATTCACCAGCATCATCGTCATAATTATCATCACCGTCATCAAAATAATTGTCTCCATGAGCGGCAACAAAGCTAATTAATCAAATTCTTAAAGCAATGTTGTGTGCTAATCAGATATACAGACAGAGACAGTGACATGTCAGACGTCAAGGAAAGCCGAGACTTAAAGATGTAAGCGAAAACGGACAAGAGACACTGACAGAGACAGGCATAGAGACAGAGGCAGAGACAGAAGCAGAGAGACAGAGACAGACGGACAGAGACAGACGCACACACACACACAAACAGACATACAGAGACAGACAGACAGAGACAGACAGATAGTGACAAACAGATAGTGACAGAAAGACAGAGACGGACAGACAGAGACAAGCAGATAGAGACATACAGACAGACACACCACAGACAGAGACAGGCAGACAGACAGAGACAGACAGATGCAGACAGACAGACAGAGACAGACAGAGAGAAAGACAGTTATATACACACAGACACCGAGTAAAGACTTAAGGACGAATAAATAAGAGAGGCGTCGGAAATTGATTGAATTCCTGATCGAAGTATTTTCTCTTTTCTCTCCTCCGATAGATGTCTGGTTTTCTTCTGCCATTGTTATCGGAGGTAAGGGCTGATCGAACGGGGACCAAAGATCGATACCATCGAGGGTAGTATACGAGGGACAGTTGGGAAAGGGTGAGCGAAGTCAACATTCCTGCATTATCGACTACATCGTCACTTCAGCTTTTCTACCATCGCCAGATCTCAAGGCTGAAGCACAGAAGCAGTAATCAGGAAAAGGTCGAAGAAATAACGACTACTAGAAGAATTTGAAGTAGGAGAAGAAGAGGAGGAGGAGAAGGAGGAGGAGGAGGAGGAGGAGGAGGAGGAGGAGGAGGAGAGGAGGAGGAGGAGGGAGGAGAGAGGAGGAGGAGGAGGAGGAGGAGGAGGAGGAAGAGGAAGAGGAGGAGGAGGAGGAGGAGGAGGAGGAGGAGGAAGAGGAGGAGGAGGAGGAGGAGGAGGAGGAGGAGGAGGAGGAGGAGAACAAGAACAAGAGTAAGTCGAAGAAGAATGCGAAGAAGGAGAATGCGAAGAAGCAGAAAAAGAACAAGAAAAAGAACACCAACAACAAGGACAAAAGGCGAACAAGAACAAGATAAAGAAGAGTAGCAAGAGGAAGAACAAGAAGTCGATGATGAAGAAGAATAAAAATTATAAATTTATCGATATCAGTTCTCTTAGTCTCTGTATGTAAGGGCGGGTGCTCTGATTTCTTCCTTGCCGCCTAATCTTCTCACCGACAGCATACGGTCAATCTACTCGATTATATCCTCTTTCGCTGGGCGCAAAAGGAGCAGAAATTTTAAAATATATTTCTGTATATAGGTGGGATTTGAATCCTCGACCTCTAGGCTAACAGTCTGGCAAGCTAACCACTAGACTATGTGGCACGGTGGCCGACTGGTTAGAGCGGTTGACCTGTAACGCGAAGAGTACGTGTTCGATCCTCGTCCGAGGCGGTTACTGTGTATGGACCGTGAGCAAGTCCTTCGCCCACAATTGCTCTGCAATATAATTGCTTCTGCGCCGCCGAGGCATGTGCACGTCTTAGGTTTGGGCCCCATTTGGAAGAAGGGCGATATAAAATGCAGTTGTATTGCATTGTATTATAGACTAACGCGTAGTCCAACCTCAAAATAGCTGGATTTATGGGGCAAAAAAACAGCGGCAGTAAAAAACAGCATCTGTACTAAAAACAGAAATCGAGGAAATCGTCATGATGATAAAAGAACATAATATGATCACATGCAATGTTATTTAATTCTTTCGTTAATATGTTGGGTAAGTAATGACGCTACACAAATCATCAAAATATTGTAATAAACCATTCAGCGGTACGATATTTTTTGGTTTCCTTGTGCGAGTATGACTTTCAAGGCCGCAATAGATAGATACTACTATAATTATAGCCACCCATGCAGTAGGCTATGCACATTAACACTTTATGGAACTCATAAAGAAACCTATACGGGACCCATAGTATTTATTTATTGACTCTATAGGGATCCCATATGGGAAAAGGGTCCCACACGAGACAATAAGAGCGGGATTCAGAATAATGATCGATAATCATCATGTGATAGTCGTCATCAACTTCGGCAACATCGAAAGGATCACCGCCATCATCAGCAGCAGTATTTTCGCCATTATCGTCAGCATTATAGTTATCGTCATCATCATCAGCATCATTATCTTTATCGTCATCAGGATCATCATCAGCATCAGCATCAGCATTAGCATCAGCATCACTATAGTTATTGTCATCATCAGAGGCATCATTATCAGCAGCAGCAGCAGCGTCATCATCATCATCAGCAGCAGCAGCATCACCATCGTTATTGTCATCATTATCGTTATCATCATCATCAGCAGCAGCATCAACAGCATCAGCATCAGCAGCACCACTATCGTTATCGTCATCATCGTCAGCAGTGCTCATCATTATCATTATCGTATCAGCAGCATCATTATCGTTATTGTCATCGTCATCATTGTCATCAGCATCCGCAGCAGTGACAGTCTCTAGGACCTGAGCATCTCATCCTTCGCAATCGAGACAGCGTAGTCGACGCATTAATCATCGACGCCGACTTTGGACAATAAGCCCTGATGAGAGAAGAAGAAGACGACGATGACGATGACAACAGGACAACGACAGGACAACAACTAGACAACGACTGGACAACGACAGGACAACGACTGGACAACGACCGGACAACAACAAAACAACGACTGAATAACGATTAGACAACGACCGGACAACGACAGGAAAACAGGACAACGACTGGACAACGACCGGACAACGACTGGACAACAGGACAACAAGACAACAGAACAACAACAGGAGAACAGCACAACGACTGGACAACGCAGGACAACAACAGGATAACGACTGGACAACGACCGGACAACAACAGGACAACGACTTGATAACGATTAGACAACGACAGGAAAACAGGACAACGACTGGACAACAACCGGACAACGACTAGACAAAGACTGGATAACGACTGGACAACAGGACAACAGAACAACAACAGGAGAACAGCACAACGACTGGACAACGCAGGACAACAACAGGACAACGACCAGACAACGGCTAGACAACGTCAGGGCAACGACAGGAAAGCAACTGGACAACAACAGGACAACAACATAACAGGACAACGATCCTGAACAACGACGAACAACGACTGACAACGACAGGACAACGAGCCAGGACTGTCCCCATAAATACATAACTCGACGGTGGAGACAAACAAAGAAACGGGTGAAAGGACGAAAGGACAAATAGTCTGCGATATGCATTCCGCTCCTAATCCACGTTCTGCCTTATATAAATCGCTAATCCTTTTGTCTGCCCTACACACGCCATGACAATTGAAATCCTTCGTGAGCCTATAATCCATATATTGGACAATGTCTGCCTATAATTTACATAGACAAATCGGCGCTATATCAGTTCTTTACAGCCTGCATGCTATTGCGACTATTGCGGAACAGTCAAAACACGGAGGCAATATACAACACATCCGACTATAGCCTACAGCAGTGTAATGCATAGCATATAATAAGCTTGTGGCTTAGCATAGCATAGTATAGTATAGACTATACTATACTATGCTATGCTAAGCCACAAGCTTATTATATGCTATGCATTACATTGTATAGTATAGCATATTATAGCGTAGTGTAGTGCAGCATGGCATGGTATGGCATGTTATGGTATAGTATTTCATGATATGGTATGCTATGTTATGGCAGGTAAGGGTATGTCATGGCATGGTATGTCATGGTATGATATGGCATGATTTGGTATGGTATGGTATGATACCATATTTTATTACATGGTATTAACATACCCTAACATGCTATAGCATAGAATACAATATCATAACATACCGTATCGTATGGTATAGGTATAAGACTTCAAGCCTAGGCACGTAGTTCAACTGCATAATATAATATATAATTATAATTATGTATATATATAATTATGTATATATATATGTATATATATATATATAGGGAAATCCATTAGGAAATTACCGAGCGAAAATCCAGACAAGGTCAAAACTGCAAGGACCCTCCTAAACCATAATGCATTATCACAATCTGTCTGTCTGTCTGTCAATCTGCCCATCTGCTTCTGTCTGTCTGTCTGTTTCTTGGCTTTTTAGGCAATTGTTTGATACTTCTCTGTAAGACCGAGGTTGGTTTGAAGCCTGCCCTAGCAATCGAACAGCGGATTAAGCTTGTGCATTGATTTTTCGGATTACAACTGAAATAGTGTTGTTTAATAAAAACACCCGACAGAGAAACTTTACAACTTGCAAGACTTTAATTTGCCAATTATTGAAGACCATGATGCGACGTAGACCGAAATTATGTAAATAAGGTAGCAAGTTTACATATTTTCATAGAATACACATTCAGGCTATATTCGGGATATCCTTCACTGGCTCCCTATCCAACAGCGGGTACAATTCAAAATCCTTTCCCTCATGCGTAACTGCCTTGTTGGGGTGGCCCCATCCTACCTGAGGTCTTTTTGCACCTTTGTCTCCTCTTTACCTGCGAGGGCCTCTTTGCGATCTTCGACCCGTGGCCTTATGGTTGTCCCTCGCATGCGCTCTGCTACGGCCCACTCTCTATAGGTGCTTTGCACGTGTTGGCCCATCAGCTTGGAACTCTCTTCCCCAATCTCTTCGCCTTGAGTTACTAGCCCTATCACCTTCTCAGTTCCGTAGACGCCTTAAGACATTTTTGTTCCCTGACGCAGGCACTGAAGCAGGTCGAGAGCGCTGCTGATTTTTGAGCAGCGCTATATAAATGTTCGATTATAATTACAATTACAATTACAATTAACCTAATACCTGGAACAGAATCCGTGTTGCAATACGATGGACGGTTAATATTTGTCTCTTTAAACTAAGATTGCACGACTACTTGATACCACAGTCATTTGATTGATGTGTGCACTGATTACTTAGTTAATTAGTTAAGTTATACTGAACCCTGGTGTAATTAAACCAAACCAGCCACTGCATATCACTCAAAGAAAGGGTGACCCTGTTCAGCGAGACCTTCGTTCTTTTTAGGGTTTTCTTTCCGTGTTGTTCTCTCATATCCTTAATTCTACTTATTTACTGTACCGGTATTTCAGTTTGTTTGTTTGTTTGTTTGATGGAATCAATAAAATTTATGGTTAAAGTAAAAAGCAGACTTAAATTGTAATTTATAGTAACTTCTATTGCGCCGGTGTCTAATGCACAAGGCATCAACCGATGGCACACCAAAACCAACCGTAATCCGGTCAGTTATCCAGAAAATCATTCCGATAAGATAGAAGAGAGACAGTCTATGGTGATTGATCGATTTTTAAAGGCAAATAGATGCCAGCAACCTGTAAATAAAGTCTACTTACAAGTGCCTTAGGCGACATACGCTGGATATTGCAGTATAAGCAAGTTTAGAAACGGTAAATTTATCATCGATAAACAGCCTGCCTACAAGCAATCACATATAAGCTTACACAAAGAATCTCAGTGTAGCCATGCAATCAGGTTCTTGAAAAACAATAAATATACTTAAAAACAGATTCAAAACAACGTTATTTATATATAAAAAGCTAGAAACAATCAATAAACACATTAACTGTATAAGAGAAGAGCTTAAGTTAAATAGTCTACTGAAAAACGAATGGCTTTTCGGCTTTTAACCTAACATAACATCCTTTCAGCCCGATAGCGCATTGGATAACACACTGGTATAGAGAGCGAGAGGTACCGAGATCGATACCCGTAGGCGGACATGCTTTGCAGGCTGCTATTAGCGCCGTGTATTGCAGGCTGTCTGTTCTGTTAGTAGTTAAGATTTATGTCTTCTGTCATTTGTGTTCCTGTGAATTGTTTAATTGTCATAACATGTAAATGTACAGCGCAGTGCTTTTGAAAGGCGCTTAATTAAAGAAAAGATATTATTATTATTATTATTATTATTATTATTATTATTATTATTATTATTATTATTATTATTATTATTATTATTATTATATTATTATTATTATTATTATTATTATTATTATTATTATTATTATTATTATTATTATTATTAATCTTATACAAATATATAAAAGCCTTCATTATTGCTAATCATCTGAGAACATAGCTAAACTTTTTAGGAGCGGTCATTATTTATCCATGTCTGACGATTTGTCAGACCACGGAATCGGTCTGTGGCGGACTACTGCAACGCAATATATTTCCAAATCTTTTATTGTTTAGACGAAAGCCGCGAATTACAAGCCGATAAAAATCACATTGACGTCAATGACGAAGTGATGAAAAGAAATGAACATTGGAAAGGCCATATATTTTACAGAATACATGCATATATAATACACTAGCAGTTTTTACCCGGCGTTCGCCCGGGTTTTCCTCAGCGCCCGTGTATTTTTAACGACATCTTCGTCAACGCCTGTGAATTTGAATTTAACGATATGAAAATTTTTCGTGTTTCCCTCTGGCGAATTTACGCGCTGGTTTGAAATTTGTTTAATTGCAGCTCTGTGTAATATATAGCCTACTCCCATGCATTTGCTAGAATTCAATGGCATTGAAACTCTGACCACATCGAAACTTAAAATGTCTAAATTTCGGAATTTAAAGTAAATTTTGAGTTGAAATATAGTTGGGTTGAGATCTATAGAAATTCAAATGAAAACGTTCGTTAAAAATTTCGTATCGCTAAAGTGTTGCATTGGCGAATTTTTCAGTCCGATGACCTAGAAATTCTTCTGATGTTAAATCAACGGTCATCGTGATTGGTTGCGAATCAGAGCGTTGACCTATATGCTACGTGTGACGTAAGATTGCATATTTAATTAGCATGCGTGACGTGGCCAAATGGCCTTACTATGGCCATGGTGTAAGAGACCGGTATTGAGATATAGCCTCGTGGAAATTTAAAATGGCCATATATCGGCGTTTAAATAAAATTGCGAACTGAAAATAGTCGCGTTGAATTAGACGTTGCGTAATAATGTTTTTAAAATTTTTTCAAATCGCTAAACCGTTCCGTTTCGGAGCCTTTAGCCGGACAGCGAAACATACATACATACATACGGAAGGACATCGTAAACAGACTAAGAATTATAATATAAGATACCACTACGTCTACATGCATACGTAAATACATACATAGGCCTACATAGGCTACATATATATTATATACATACATACATAATGGCTAAAACACGAGCCTTTGTCTCACTAACCTGCACTATGGAACCAGCTAGCTACTTGACACGTTCCTCCTTATTAATTGGTGGGCCAAGTGCCTCTTTCGTTGTCTCAAGACCACTTTCTTTTCTCTGGGTCTCTCGCACTGGCAGCGCCTCTGATTGGGGCGCTATATAAATTTATAGATACAATGCAATACAGTAGGGGCTTGACATGTGTGAAAATCACAACAGAACATTGTAAACCGATGTTATATATAGGCCATATATATATATATATATATATATATATATATATATATATATATATATATCCGAAAATAGCTCAGCGTCACAAAAAGCTGTGTCAGGAAAACCAGCTCATATACTGGCGCTACATCAAATCAAGTCTGCAAGATGACAAGTCATAATCCAGGGTGATGAGGGTCACCGTGGCTTAGGTTTCCTGACACGTGGCCGAACTAAGCATCGAGTAACATATGAAAATCTCCCGGTCGTCTGCAGTCAGATGCTATCTCGTTTCGACTATTACATCGATTTTATTAGGTACTAAAATGTGCTATATTAATTTCCTGATACATAAATATATAACATGCAGAGACTACGAATGCGCTACATTATAGGCACATAAATTAGCCTACGCCATACCTCACCGTCCTGAGTCCTCGGATTCTGACCTGACACAGAAACTGACCAATAGGCTGGTCTCCCTGGTGTCCCTGACACAGATATTGTGTGTCGCTAAGAAATTGTGGAGATTGAACTAATGTAATTATTAATTTATATAGCGCCGCTCTCAGCTGTGGCCATTGAGTAGCGCTCCCAGTTCGAGAACCCCGAGAGAAGAAATAGGTTTTACGAGGAGAGAGAGAGAGATGAAGACAATGAATATTTATTTATATATGGATAATTACGTAAATATATAAAACAGTTACCCCGTTGCTTGAAGTCGATAATTATGGTAAAGTATCAAGAATGAAGTGTTGGAGATTTACATTTTGAATATTTACGTAAATATATAAAACAGTGACCCCCGTTGCTTGAAGTCGATAATTATGGTAAAGTGTCGAGAATGAAGTGTTGGAGATTTACATTTTGAATATTTACGTAAATATATAAAACAGTGACACCCGTTGCTTGAAGTCGATAATTATGGTAAAGTGTCGAGAATGAAGTGTTGGAGATTTACATTTTGAATATTTACGTAAATATATAAAACAGTGACACCCGTTGCTTGAAGTCGATAATTATGGCAAAGTGTCGAGAATGAAGTGTTGGAGATTTACATTTTGAATATTTACGTAAATATATAAAACAGTGACACCCGTTGCTTGAAGTCGATAATTATGGTAAAGTGTCGAGAATGAAGTGTTGGAGATTTACATTTTGAATATTTACGTAAATATATAAAACAGTGACACCCGTTGCTTGAAGTCGATAATTATGGTAAAGTGTCGAGAATGAAGTGTTGGAGATTTACATTTTGAATATTTACGTAAATATATAAAACAGTGACACCCGTTGCTTGAAGTCGATAATTATGGTAAAGTGTCGAGAATGAAGTGTTGGAGATTTACATTTTATGGATATTTACGTAAATATATAAACAACGACTCGAAGACGATATGTTAAAGAGTCGAGAATGGAGTGTGGTGTTTGTTGGTTGATTTTGGTGCATGTGTGATTGGGACGACATAATCCCATGCAGGGCCAGATGGCGAATTCAGACTCCAGCGCGATAAACGGCGCGGAGTCTTAACGCGATTAAGACGGTTGACGTTGCCTTAGAAAGGCAGCTGCAGTCTTGATCTCTTCGACGACAGGGGGATTAACGACGAATTTCAAGAAGTCTAGAAGGAGGGAGACGACCAACAACACATTACAACAGACCGACACACACTCAGGTATACATGGACACACATAGAAGCATACAAGCAGCGACACTTTGCGAAACCGAGAGGTCTCATACACTGGGTCTGAACTTCATCGGACTTTCTGATCAGCCTTTGCTAGGTTATAGGATCACGCAGAGTCATGTCAAGTTGAGATTTCGCTGTCGACTCAAGTAATCCGTGTGAAACTCGTCAGACTTGTGGACTGCTATACACCGCCTTCATCCATCAGCCTGGTTTTAAGAACTGCGCCTGATCAGAGTCATACGGCTTAATCTATTGCATGAAGCGCCCGTCACACTGATCCATTCTTTAATCGTGACACGTCTGGACTACTGCAATTCACTTCTGGTAGGCCTTCTACGTTTCTGTATTCATCAGCTTCAGTCCGTCCTTACTTGCCCTGCCCGGGTCGTGGTCAAACTAGCCAGATTCTCGCACACATCGGCGTACATCAGTGACACCTTGCGCTGGCTCCCCGTTCAGAAGATAATACATTTTGAACTGCTCCTCATGGACCGGGCTTCGATCACTGGTTCGGCACCAGACTGCATCTTGGAGTTCTTCACACCGGTCTCAAGCTGTCCCGGTCTCCGCCGCCTGCGTTCGGCTTACATGGTCAGCTCATGGCCACGCGCTCTCTCACGTCGGCACGAGCTGGGCAAACCTTTTCCTCTGTGGGACAATCTGCCACCGGACATAATGATCACTAGCATCCTTAACAGATCATGAAACGTTCCGTGCTCGTCTTAAGACACAATTGTTCGGTGATCTCCAGCTAGCCGTGCCTGAGCGCACTTGTGAGCTACTAAAGGACGATCTACGGGTGCTCTGACAAACACATACATCAGCCACTAAGAACTTCGAAACGCCTCTGAGTAGGTATCTTGGACAGGCGCTATGCTATAGGCTATATAACACAGCTGCAACACAGCATCGTGCCTATGCCTCTGTTGGCCTTTGCTGTGGAATGACCTACCTGCTAAAACTCGTGCTGTGATCTTATCTGGGGTCACTACTGTTTCTGCCCCGTTCTCTTCAGAATTTTCTTTTCTTGAAGAGTTCTTCACGCAGCCTGATTAGGCTGTACTGTGAGAGGCGCTTTTTAAGTCCGTAAATAGAATAGAATAGAATTAATGAATTAATTAAAGTAAGTAAGTAAGTATATTCTTTATTGAACCAGTTGCAATCCGCATTCTGGTGTACATGCATCATATATAATAAACAATAAACAATCAATAGTCAATATGAATAAAGCATTCTAACTATAAAAGTTTTTTCATATTATGATTAGCTAAAGGTAAAACACGGTCATGTGACCGGGGTCGAAGGGAATAGGCCAACAGCTTTTTTTTACAGCTGGTGATACATATTACAATGAATAAGCACGCACTTGACATCACCTGACTTAACCTTGCGATTTTACCATACCTTACTTTGCATTACGTTACTTTGCATTACGTTACTTTACATTACGTTACATTACTTCACATTACCTGACTTGACCTTGCCTTTTACCATACCTTACTTTACCCTACGGTACTTTACATTAGTCTAGCTTATCTACCTCCACTGAGTGACTTTAAGTGCAAGTTAGGTTGTATACTGCAGTTTCTTTGGCTTAAATCTCAAAATACTCAATCGACAGATACAATAGACGTTGAATATCATTGGACAAACGAGCATCTTGGAAAATAATGTAACATTGGATTCATGGGCTGAGATACATAGCACGACGTATAGGCCTATATATATATATATATATATATATATTATAGGCCTATATATATATATAGCGTGTAGTGATTCCAGGATGTGGAGTCCTGTGCTGGATTGGATCCACAGTTTAACGGTAGCTTATGACAACACAGGCCGTTGCTGCCAACAAAGATTATTTTTGGCATATTACAGCTCGCTTGATATTTCCTGTGCTAATCATTCTGCTTGTTTACCTTGTACGAGATTTGTGAGTTGTCTGTTATGTTTATCTTTGAAATTGTTATTAGCTTAAGTTGCTTCTGTGATGTTCTGTAAGATATTTTCGTGTTGTATGACTACGCTGTCTCGCTTTCTGCGCACTTCATCAACGCGTTTGTTTTGTAATCAGATGCTTTTGTAATTCTCGCTTCCATGTTTCAGCAGCATAATAAAATGTATGAAAGTAGGGCCTAGATATGTATGTATATATATATTTAATGAAGCTGGACCTATCATGTGTAGCCTATATATAGCATCAGGGGCGCCGCTAGGCGTACGCACTTACGAAGTGCATACAGCGCTGAAAGGCTTAGGAAATAAAAAAAACTATATAAATGCAAAAAGTAAAATATATTGCTATATTACATATATTGTTACAGTGACAGAAAACGGCCACGAATGCTGCATCACTTCGATCATCTATCCTCAATTTCAGTTTTATATAGCCCTAATAACACTTGCAGACCTAGTAGCTGAATACTACCTGGAATTCTCGAAAAAATTAGTTTCATCAACTGCAATCAAGCGACAGAATTCCTTCACCCAGTTATATGACGCAGCTATCTATAATGTATGTTCGGTATGTATATTCGTGTAACACGAAGAAGCGGATTAACACACCGCAACACGGTAGGCCTACAAAAAGTTAATAGATCATGTAAAAGAAAAAGAAAAAAGATATGTGAACACTTGGGATTGCTACAGAATTAGCAACGAGATTATACGCTGACGTACGGATGCCAAGAGTGCCTGGCGCGGGCAAGCAGCTTCAAACGTGCAAATGCACCATCACAAAGTGTAGATGAACACTTCAGAATTAATCTGCACAATCCATTCTCGGGTCATCTCCAGAGGCGTGTTTACGCATAGGCGCACTAGGCGCGCGCCTAGGGCCCCCATATCTCGGACGGTCCCAAAATGAATGAAATTTTGTCAATGATAAAAATTACATTAATTTTGGAATTTGAAATAATTTGTATTAAGATATAGACTATTTCTTATTTTTTTTACAGTTTAGCATTCACATAAAAGTTCATTATTGAAACTTTGAAAGGACGGGGAAATACATTGCTGGTACATTAATCGTTGTTTGTGACAAGTTAGTTGTGGAACTCGGTTTGGACTATTTTTTAGCATTGGCAATGACCAACCTAACAATGGAAGCACTAGAACATGGTGAAAACGTTGATTGATACACACAAGGATGATATTGACTGTGACTTGTTTGAAGCTGAGCTTGATCAGTTTATGATCATCGCCAAACATGAAAACATAACAAATCCCATCGATATGTATCAACTTGTGGTGCGTGGTCTACAATTCACATTTCCAAATGTGGAAACAATTTTGCGTATTTACCTAATGCTTCTGGAAAACGATCGATTTCTGTACTTAAAAGAGTGTAAAACTGCTGAAACAAAGGTGGTAAACATTGACCAACAAATTGATAATTTTCTATAGGCTCAAATTTATGCAGAAAGAAAGACCTATATAGCCTAGTGGGGTATGAGAATAGAATGGTTTGAATTCTGCATTCGCATGTGTTCCAATTTAAATTTTTTTCTTCTATTTCTATTAACCTGTTTGTGACTAGTTGTTTCAACAGTGACACCAATTCAATTTCACAGAATTAAATTTTTCAAGCATTTTGTTATATTAGATAATATAGAATTGCAGCATTGCACTGCCACAAACGAGTACTGTACTTATAAATATTCTTGCGTTTTTTTTTACTAAAATCAAATAACTTCACATTCCTTGAAAGTCGTTTATATATGATGATGATGCTGATGATGATGATGATGATGATGATGATGATGATGATGATGATGATGATGATGATGATGATGATGATGATGATGATGATGATGATGATGACGATGACGATGACGATGACGATGACGATGACGATTATGATGATGATGATGATGATGATGATGATGATGATGATGATGATGATGGATGATGATGATGATGATGATGATGATGATGATGATGATGATGATGATGATGATGATGATGATGAGTTCTCTGCTCGAAGCAGGTCCATTGGCTCTTATGCCCCCCAACTACGCCACCGCGTCCCACTATGTAACTAATCATAATTACAGTGTCAATAACACTCCCAAAAACGGCTTCAGGTTGAACTTCGTGGGTTTTTGCATATGATACGCTATGCACCACCAGAGTCTCCGACTCTCACTACTAGGTTACCTCAGAATGTCGGCTGTCAGTCTACAAGTTCATATTGCCCACACAATTGTTTGCGCCTAGGGCCCCGTTTTCTGTAAACGCGCCTATGATAACCTCTTAGCAGAAATTTAAACACGTCAGTTGAATGCTCATGATCGAATTCCAGCTTTACATCTGCTACCTCAGAATGTCGGCTCCATGACAAATTCTCAATGGACAAACATTCAACAAACTTACGAACAGTTTAATTCACTACACAAAGTTGCAGTTGAACTGGAACGTTGGCAATTCAAGTGGAAGGACATTGACAAGAAAAGAAAATATCTCCTTAAGGATTGCCTGCCTATGACGAAGGTTCTATATCCAAATCTGAACACAATATCAAATATTGTGTTGGGATATTGTGTTCAAATATTGTATTCAGGCATAGTGAATAAAATCATAAATTTTATGACTTTATTCACTATGCCTGTATCAGTGGCTCTGCAGCTAAAAGGAGCTGTAGTGCCGTGAAGCGACTCTACACTGAGGATATCTACGTTCAACGATGGCATCCTATCGCTTATGTGTTCTGGAATTGATGCATATCCATAAAGATGTTGAGATAAACACTACGAAAGTTTTGAAGGATTTTTACATCGCCGAGTTGTTTTGGCATTTGAAAGAGATAGCCTACTGCATGAGTTCACTTAGCCTCACTTATTGGCAAAAACAATACGTGTGCATGGGCTATATAGGCCTACATCCAAACCAAGTTACAGTAAAAACACGTTACAGTTGGTTCAACTGTCTGACCCATGCTTACATGGAAAATGATAATTTATTTCAGTTGCCTGTACTTCGGGTATCCCAAAATAGCTTGTATTTAACCCCCAAATGCTCCCAAAAGCCTTGGCGGTGCTCCCCCATACCCCCTAATCGCCAGTATACATTGCTTCGCTCGCCGGGTCCCGGCCTTAGCGTGATCTCAGGCTTGTTGTGCATACAAAACTAATATCCTGCAGACACCGCTGTGAAGCATATTAGAATTTTTATATAGGCCTATAGTCTAAGTAATACTGAATATTTTTACATCGTAGGCTACGCCTGTATATATACGAGACGTGATTAATCGGCTTATTACTTTCGATCAGGTTGAATAATAACCTCCTAAACATTTGTTTGGGCTTCCTATCGTAAACAGAGGCTAGGCTACAACTCACAGGTTGGTTTCTATACAGAAAAGATATCATAGAAGATAAATCATACAAAGTAGGTTTATTCCGTGTAATGCAATTTTATATTCTTTTTATGTTGTTTCAGACAAAGGCGTAGATTGCCAGTTACGCTCTTCTGTGTGCTATTACATAGGAAAACTCTTAGAACCCAATCTAAAGGCTAATAATAAAGAATGCCTATATATAGGCCTAATCGAATCCGTAGAGTTGGCCTAGGTAGCCTACACACCACGGATCTTGATGTTGAATCTTGCATCTGGCAAATGAGACGCACTTCTATTTAACAACTTAAGACCGTGAAATCGGCAACCTAAATCAAGTAATATAATCATTTCTGCTTCTGATGCTGAACTATAGCACCATCAATATAAATTTAGGATGCTGCTTTTGTCCGGCATGTGATATGCGTTTCTATATAAAGATTTCATATGTTGAATTCATTTGTAACATTTAAGATGTCGAAGTTAAGATGTCGAAAAACTGAAAGTTTAAGGTGTCGAATATTTAACTTTAAAAATATTGCTGAGCATTCTTAATAAATATTCAACATTTACGTAAAGACAGGCTAAATCATTATTTCCATATTTGACATTTCAGATGTTGTTTAACATCTTAAACGAATATTCAACATTTAGATAAGCGTACGCTATATCCTCATTTGAAAAATCAGGCATTTAAAAAATATTTGTCTTTATTATTGTTATTTATCTTTAGTCCGACACTATAATTATCCTCAGAGACAACGAATCCAAAGAGACAGAGACGCCAAAGATACACGGAAGCCACAGAGATAATAATGTATGCTTGTATTTCTGCATGTATCAGGACAATTAATTATGCCGGGGTTGGGTCGGGAGCGCTCCTGAGTAGACAATCTTGAAGGGGCGCTATATAAATATCTGAAATGAATGAATGAATGACTTAATATAGCACATTTTAAAGTATGTCACAAAAGCGCAATCTCTGCGCTAGCCTATAATTATTATGTTAAATGTCATTTGCAACTAGACTATAATTGCATCAGGTAGCAAAACACAGTAAACTAGAAAATGAGTCACCAATGGCGAGCCCACGCGCAAACAGAGAGCCAACCAACGAGACATAACAATTAAGTCAAAGAGACATAGAATCCAAAGAGATACAGAAGCCACAGAGACACATGAGCCACAGAGACATGTTAGCCACCGAGACACATTAGCCACAGAGACACATGAGCCACAAAGACATGTTAGCCATCGAGACATATTAGCCACCGAGACATATTAGCCACCGAGACATATTAGCCACCGAGACATATTAGCCACCGAGACAGATAATCCACATAGACAGAGAATCCAAAAAGACGTACAGAAGGGATCATCAATTGTCTGGCGTTTCAGACGTGTTATTTTTAATCTCAAATCAGACAGATGTTGATCGTTTAAAAACCGTTTGAACTCTTTGAGAACGAAAAGGATACGGCCAAGTGATGAGGATGAGACACCATTTTCTCGGCTGCGTCGTCTGCTTGAAGACGAAGAAAACGAGAGGAACAAATCCCTGGAAGGGAAGTTCACTCTCCACCTCGTCCACGTCTCCCTCTCCAAGGACGCCTGGCACCGCGTTGGACCGTCCACTGGCCAGCCGTATCACGGGGCTGTTACCCAGGGCGGCCACATGACGCAGGATGGCGAAACGGGTGAAGGGGTGAGGGCGGGTGGCATGACCACCCTCAGACGGACATCGCAGGCTACCGCTTGACTCTTCCGCCATCTCATCAGTCGCCTATCCTCCGCAACTGACGTTTTGTAATCCTTGGAACGAACTCCACCACAGTTTGCGACTCCAAAGTACGCCGCATCTTCCAGAAAGAAGTTCGCAATTTCCCAGTCGACTGCTAAGAAAATCTTCCGCTTTAAATCCTATTGTGCTTTAAATCCTATTGTTGACGCCGCTACACACAGTCATCATTGTAATGTCATTAATCGTAATCGTAAACTCCAGACTTCTAAAGCGCCACTCGAAAGCCAAGCGGAGGGCAACAGCTAAATCACGAGCGCTGGTAACGACGACATGAAACTGACGACTGCCATGAAACGTATCTCTTAAGGACCCTCAAGGTCTGTAGGAAGCCCACTCAGCCAACAAAGGCGTAAGATAGATCCTTCCTCCTTTTCCCTACACATTTAAAGTAACCGTTGTCAAGTAGTCCAGTGCCCAGCGACGCATTGACACTAACATTTCGACTGTCAACTGATGTATTAATGCGACGCGTTACTTTCTCAACTACCAACTGCCGAGAATGAATTCTAAAATAATCGTCGCCTTTTCAACGATTAATGAACCACAAAGAATATTCGACTCACTTCAATATTCGCAGAATATTAGCCGAATAATTGTTTCGCTGTAGATCAAGTTAATCTTTTCAATTCCTTTTTTGACGTTATAACCTCCAGTATTTCCGATATATGCATGCAGACGCTTAATGTAAAGTAACGTTTGTCTAGCACCTTTTGTTAGGCTTCTCTCGAGAACGATATGTACACTGACAGAGCAGGACGTTCAAAGCAATGTCATCCAAACAAACAATCGAGTTGCTGAACGAACAGCACCGTCTCCATGTTTGCTTCAATTAGCCAAACAAATGCCAATCCTCTTCATCCATGTTCTCTCCCTCCTCCTTGCGTCTCCTCTTCCTTTTCCTCTTCCCTCTTCTCCTCTTCGTATACGCCTGTCAGTGCGCCACTCGGCCGCAGTGATAATATTCCATGTGTGTAAGCAAGCATGGATCGACCGACCGTATCAGAAGCCTTGATAAAGCCTTACAAAAGCTTTCTTGTTCCCGTTGTGCAATGCGCCGTAAGGCTAGAGCACGCAGCCGACCGCCGAGCATTGGCCACCACCACCGGCAGACGCCGTGTACCCACTACTCCGGATCTAAGCAACTCTGTTGGATGCACGCTTAAGACTTCTCAGTATTACAATCCGTTGCGTAGAATTGCATCGACCAGTAGTTTAAGTTTTCATTATCTTGACGAATAATGCGATCGACGTTGTGCTGTATAGACTTCTGTGTGGTTCTGGCGTCTCTGCTCTGAAGAGCGATGCGCGTCGTAGCCGACGTTTCGTTCAATGACTGAAGGAAAATGCAGATCGTCTTTGCTTGTCACATACGACGTACACAGCGCGGATTCTCGTCTGTCTGTCCGTGCAGTGGACGGACTGGACATCTCTCTTTCTCACGTTTTCTCTGTCTGCCTGTATGTCTTTTACTGTCCATGTCTGTCAATCTGTCTGTCTCTCTTTTGCTGGCTGTGTTACTGTGTATGCCTGTGGCTCTCTTCGTAAATGTGGCTGCCTCTCTCCCCCTCGCTGTCTCTCTGTCCCTCTTTTATTTTATAACTGTGTCTATCCCTTCTGTCTCTCTTTCCTTATCCTCTTCTCTATCGCTACGTTCCTGCTAATTTCTAAATCTGTCTCTCTGTCTTTCAGTATCTATCTCTGTCTGTCTCTATCTGTATCGGTCTCTTTCTCTGTCTGTCTGTCTGTCTGTCTCTCTTTTACTCTTTCTCCTCTCTCAATCTCAACCTCCCCTTATGTTTCCGCAAGGGCAAACTTCAATGCAACCGGCTTCCGATCGAAAACCTTTTTACTAAGGTCAAGCATCCTGTATCTTACATAATCCGTGTTCGGGTGCAATTCACTGCACTCCAGTCCATCCATCCATCCATTCATCCTTCGCTTCCTTCCTACTACCACTCCTCCCTCCACACGCTTTTTATCGTCCGGCTCCAAAAGCCTGCCGCCGCGATGTCTTGCGTCCACGGCTACTCGGCCCGTGGCTAATCGCTTCAGGCGTCAACATACTATTACGAGCCCAACTATCTTCCGCGTGTCTCGAATCCATTGTCGGATGGCCAGCGGCGGCACTACTCAATCTACAGTCGCACTACGGTGCTGCCAAATACCAGGGTACGTCTGCTGCTCTTAGGAAATCTAATCGAACGTGTATACGATACGATGATGCGAGTTTAAGTTCCGCATAAGAAATATGCATTCGTCTGCAGCTCTGTTTTTCTGGCAGTAGTAAAACTCATGAACGTTTGGTCAGTACTGCATTTAGTATGCAACTAAATTACAACTCACATTTACCTGGCAATTGTTGTGATGAGTATGCAAGTATGCAAGCTACTGTCGTCTGACGTGTAATGCAAGAAGTGTGCAAGTCGCAGTCGCCTGGCGAGTACTTTTTGCAGTACGGAAGCTACAGTCTTCTGACCTATACTGAAATAAGCATATAGACTTCTGTCGCCTCTCCCCAGTAATCCAGTAAGTGTGCACTGTGCAACTGTGCAAGTTAGTCATCTAGTGACTAGTCAGTACTGCATTAAGGATGCAAGTAAGCAAGCTGACTTAGTCTTTAATCCTACGCCTGTCCAGTACTGCCATGAGTATGCCCGCCATGTCGCTTGACCAGTAGTAACCTGCTGTCCTGTGCTACGTATTGACCACTGCTGTTGGGCAGTGCGATCACGCGACCATTTCAAGCCAATCAAGCATTAGTTTGTCATCACATTCCATTGTGTGAGCGTCATCTCAATAAAGTATTTTGCCTGGGCGTCTCTGTGACCTGATTGTATATTCGGACTAACTATAAATAATTGGTTCTAAACACCTTAACATCGTGTATTGTGTGTTGCTATAGCATCTAATGTCGTTCGCATACAACTTAATTGTAATCGTAATCGTAAACTCCAATTTCTAAAGCGCCACGCGAAAGCTAAGCGCGGGGCACCAGCTTATTCACGAGCGCCGCTTCATGTCAGAGGGTTGTCCAGAGGTGCCCAATGGAGATCCTAGGTGTAACCGTTAATCCATGCGTTGAAGTTCGTCTGCTCCATCAGCCGACGCGGTCAGTCTCGTTCTGGTTTGTGCGTTGTTTCAGCGCCGCTCGTTACGAATTACTGACTGTTCCTAATACCTAATAATATTAGGCATTAATATTATTAATAGTTTAAAGATGTAATATCTCTAAAATTATGATATATAAACAATAGTAAAAGTAATTAAACGTTTACAGTATATATATCTATATAACTAATTATAGTGTCACAACATGTAGATGAATTTTAACACGAGAAAACTCGTTACACTAGGTGGCAGTCACGTAGGCCTACCATAGCAGCTGAAGCCCCAGCGCTAAACCTATCTATCGTCCACAAACCGTTCTTGGACTATGCGGTCTAATGGCGAAAAGGACGACGACGTCGATACCTTGGATGGGAGACGTCGTCTTTGCTCAGCCCAGCCGAGAAGGAGGAAAGGATGGGAGGAAGAGGACAAGGAGTAGGAGGAGGAGGAGGAGGAGGAGGAGGAGGAGGAGGAGGAGGACGAGGACGAGGACGAGGACGAGGACGAGGACGAGGACGAGGACGAGGACGAGGACAAGGAGGAGGACCAGGAGGACGAGGAGGACGAGGAGGACGAGAAAAGGATGAGAGGAAGGGGACAAGGAGGAGGACGAGGACGAGGACGAGGAGGACGAGGACGAGGAGGGGAAGAGTGGCTCTGGCGTCTGCCTGTCTGCTTCCGAAGTAATTGATTGATTGTCAGCACAAGCCAACACCCACACTACCACCGACCGACACACACTCACATCCACCCACGCACGACAATGTCCATCGTCTCTTCTGTATACGGGCTGGATGAGACGTACGCATTGCTTCTGTCCTCTCTGCTGGTCAGTCACAAGTCCTTCTGAACGGACAACGTCTCTCTGCTGGTCAGTAAACAGAGAGAAATCAAAGAGGAAACTGTAGGCCCTATAACACAAGTAGTGACGGGCAGACAGATAAACACACACTCACACGTGCACATGAACGAGGACGGAGACACTGCAGTGGAACAGAGTGTGAGTTAGATAGGCAGATAGAGAGACAAGTAGTATGTATACATAAGTCTTCTTGGTATGTAAGCCTATTTAGCACTATGCACTGTTTGACCATCAGACAGTTAGCGACGAACAAAATGCAAACAGGTACTGCATGTGTTCAAGCGTAGGCCTACTTACGAAATAGCCTGACACAGAAACACACACACACCAGAGATGGGCACGATCAGCTGAATTGCTCGATTAGAAGTAGAACAAGTTAATGAAATTTGCAAATCGATTATAATTAGAATCAGCTGTTTATCTAATCGATTAGTTAATCGATTAGAATCTACATGTAATCGATAAGCTACCTATCTCTGACACACTCATATATAGGCTATATATATATATATATATATATATATATATATATATATAACATATATATGTATATATATAATTTTTATAATCATTATTACTAAGCGTATACTACTACGATTACAACTACTGCCACAACTGCCACTACCACAACTACTATTAAAAATGTTTATAGTTTCATACATACATCGTTAATGAGCAGTTGCGTAAGTAACGATAGCCCGATAGCGCATTGGATAACAAACTGGCATAGAGAGCGAAAGGTACCAAGATAGAGGTCCGTAGGCGGACATGCTTTGTAGTAGGCTGCTATTAGCGCCGTGTATTGCAGGCTGTCTGTTCTGTTAGTATAGTTAAGATTCATGTTTTCTGTCATTTGTGTTCTTGTGAATTGTTTAATTGTCAGAACATGTAACTGTACAGCGCAGTGCGTTTGTCAGGCGCTTCATTAAAAAGAAAAGATATTATTATTATTATTATTATTATTATTATTATATGCACAATCATTATGATTAAGTGCATGATACGACAGCGCATGTCATGCGTGTATGCTTTGAGGGATTTTCTATTGGCTTTCCAGTGAATAGCAGCGACTCATCATTGTCATCAGACGCCACGGATTGTTATTCAAATTTAATCCTTCTTTCCTCTTCCTCTTCCTCCTCCTGTTCCTCCTGTTCCTCCTTCTCCTACTCATCTTCCTCCTCTTCCTCCTCCTCCTCTTCCTACACCTCTTCCTACTCCTCTTCCTCCTCTTCCTTCTCCTCCTCCTTCTCCTCCTACTCCTCCTCTTCCTCCTCCTTCTCCTCTTCCTACTCCTCCTCCTCCTCCTCCTCTTCCTCCTCTTCCTCCTCCTCCTTCTCCTCCTCTTCCTCCTTTTCTTCCTCTTCCTCCTTCTCCTCCTCCTCCTCTTCCTCCACTTCCTCTTCCTCCTCTTCCTCCTCTTCCTCCTCTCCCTCCTCTTCCTCCTCCTCCCTCCTCTCCCTCCTCCTCCTCCTCCTCCTCCTCCTCCTCCTCCTCCTCCTCCTCGTCTTTGCCCACTTCCCCACTGGTCATATCCCTCAACGCTTTCTTCTAAGTTTTCGATATTTCAAACGACCTTCGTTGCTGTTATTGTTCTAAATAATAGATGGAAAAGAAAAGCGCGATATATTCCGCTTATCGCTTCTTCTCGTTTCTTGGAACGATCGAGGTAGACGTCGAGAACACAGCCACGCTCCTCGGCCGTCTGACCCTGACATAAACATATAAGACAAAGACTTACATGTAGGTCCCTACGCTTCCTAGGTGGTCCTAAATTCCTACAAATTACGCTTGCATATGATATGGTAGAAGATAATCGTATCTACAGCTTTATACCGAAAGAACATCCTACGAAGCCACCAAATCCACACCTCTCGCTATCTCTCCACACTGTCCACAGGTCTTTCACTCGAAACTGAAAACACTGCTTTCTGACAAATCCTATCCTGAATCCAACACTTCTCCCTGCCCACCACGCCGTCTCAACACCAAACACCACCCACCGTAGCCACCTGCCTGTCTGCCTGCCTGACTCTCTGGGTTTTGACCTCCTGCCTATCAATTTTGTTTTGATTGAGTGCCTGTGGATGAGCTGGTTGCCGCGACTTCGCTTTTGTGGGCGTTCTAGAAGTTTCGAGTTTACGATTTACGAACTGTCTGGCGAATAAGTATACCAGTAGGCCTAAGCCCGACATATGTATGTAGGCCTATGTATGTATGAATGTATTATGTGTGTGCATGTATGTATGCATGTATATTATGTATGTATGTATGTATGTATGTACGTATGTATGTATTATGTATGTATGTATGCATGTATGTATGCATGTATGTATGTATGTATGTATTATGTATGTATGTATGTATGTATGCATGTATGTATTATGTATGTATGTATGTATGCATGTATGTATGCATGTATGTACGTATGTATGTATTATGTATGTATGTATGTATGTATGTAGGTATGTATTATGTATGTATCATGTATGCATGTATCAGGACACTTAATATAATGCATTTTTAACTAGGCCTATCTCACAAAAGCTCTGTCTCTGCGCTTGGCCATACGACGTTAAATGTCAGAGCTAGGTTGTCAGACAGAATCGAAGGAGGGCTCCGAAGTAGATATACTTTTGCAGACGTCCATTATTATGGCCGACTTAGGCGTCTGTCGTGAAATTTCAATATGGCTGGCGTTCGGGAAAAAATCATGGCTTTTGGTTGTCTGCATCGACGACATTTGAAACCAGTCTACGCTTACAGTACGCCCCCACACGGCCAGCCATATCCAGCGAGCCGTCCCACGGGTAATTAATTAAGCTTACACGATCTTCGTCATATTATATTGAGGCCGTCACAGAATTGAGATGTAACGATCGAGGCTGGACAGTAGTATATGATGACAGTTCATGATTTTCGGACGGACATATGACCTTGACTTTGGAGTCAAATGTCACGAAACGTCAAGATTGCAGTCTTTTCTCTCTGTCAAACGACCGATCGCCATTTTGAGGCGTGCGCCAAGAGACGGGTAAAAAGTATCTTCTATTACCTTGGTAAAAAGCACCGGATGCCGGTTGAACACAAGGATTGACATTTATAGCATGTTAACTTGGCGTGTAGGCCTAAAGTAATAAGCACGCAAGCATAAGCAGGACTAAGCAAGCATTCATTCATTCATTCAAGTAGGCTGTAGGCCTAACCGCCTGGGCAAAAAACTAGTTCAGAACGTCTTAAGAGAGACAAGTAAATATCAGGTAAGGTAGGCCTAAAGTAGGCTATATCCGCTCACCAGGGACGATTAGCTTGCCTAATATGTTCAGTTGACTAAAGCCCAGCAACAGAGAACGAATAACAGCTAGAGTAATCGTAATCGTAAACCCCACACTTCTAAAGCGCCACTCGAAAGCCAAGCGCAGGGCACCAGCTTATTCACAAGTAGCCTAGCTACGCAGAACTGTGAGCATCAGTCTGCCCAGCGCAATTATTGATTGCGTTCTGCGCCGCGCTTTAAAATGCCATGGATACAACAAACTTACATCGATCTTAGCTGTCTTCAAGGACGTTCAAGCAGCGGAAATCTACATTGCAGGATGGTAATTCTGTCTTAAGTGGAAATCTGAGGACATAATATGAAACTGTACCGTGAGCATGTGCGTCTAGACATCAGAAAATACTTTTTTTAGCCACAAGAACTGTGGACCACTGGAACCGGCTACCACAAGAAATAGTATCTGCACCAAGTTTGACCACTTTCAAGCAGAAACTGGACAGTTGTATGGATGGCAGGATATAGGCAATAAAAGCTGACAGCTTATAACTAGCCTATTAACTGTAGGCCTAACTGTAACTGTAACTGTAACTTAGAACTCAACAAGACAAAACTTGATGTGCAAGTGATAAACTCGCAGATCCCCACGGTCGAGAAACATCGTCCTCGAAACCCCCAGCGCTGACTTGATAATAATAATAATAATAATAATAATAATAATAATAATAATAATAATCTTTTCTTTAATTAAGCGCCTGACAAACGCACTGCGCTGTACATTTACATGTTATGCAATTGAAACAATCTTAACTACTAACAGAACAGACAGCCTTCAATACACGGCGCTAATAGCAGCCTACAAAGCATGTCCGCCCTACGGGCTCGAACTCAGTACCTCTCGCTCTCTACGCCAGTGTGTTATCCAATGCGCAGCTCACGGGCCGAATGCCAATCGCAGGCTAATTTTTGCAGGTTCATTTGACCCAGAAAATGAGACAATTTTATTCAAACTAAATATTGCATAATAACCGTTAAGGTAAATCCAGACAATATTTTGATAAGAAGTTAAGAACCTAATTATCCTAATAGCCTACGCTTTAACCCAGATGTTCCCACGGCCCTTTTTTCATAGTTTTAGGCATTACTGTGAATAATCTGATAGAAATAAATACAAAATAGAGGGGGAAAATGTATTTTCATGTTTGCTGTACGTGGTTACTTAGAAATCAGCCGTCCTACATGTAGGACGCTGGGAACACACAACACATGCAGTTTCCAAATATGAATATGATCATAGGTTTTTGTTTACAGCAATAATGTAGATCTATTTTCCTCACAAATGATAAAATGACATTATTAGGACTATTTTGACTTCTGCCTAGAATTATTCTAGACTTGGTTTATTTCTTGTGATAGTCAATGAAACACTTCACGTGCAAACCAATGTTGCACTTGATGCACCGAGTGGTGCACTTTTGATGGCAGTGTCGACATCTTGTTTGTTTTTTCTCCTGCGGCTCCACGAGATGGTCTAATCGATCATATCTGGAGTCGACATGTTCAGTCTGTGACGGTCTACCTGCACCCTTTGATGATTTGGCATTGGTCTCCAGTAGAGCGGTTACTACGCGACGGCAGGAACTGGAGATGATCCAGTGATCCTTTGCGAGCTTTGTGGAGTTGCCAGGCATTTTGCTCAGCCAAATCGATACAGTGACATATCAGAGGGAAGTACCACTTCTTTCCCCTTACTGAAATACGGTACAGGCTGATATTTTGGTCACAGCGGTCGACGCCTCCCATGTTTTCGTTGTAGACGCGGACAAGGTGAGGTTGTGTGACGCTTATATTCTTCAACAGTCATGTCGAGATTCTTGTTCTTGCGAGCTGCATAGTTGTTGCTTTGAGTCACGATCATGCCGAAGACCTCAGCATCAAAGAAGGTGAGAAAGAGGTCAACTGGTGATTCCCTAAGTTCAATGACATCTGTAGGGTTCCAAGTCCTTGATGTAATCGGAGAAAGCGCTAAATCACCTTTTCTCCATGTAGCCTATATAGACCTTCATCTTCTTCTTTGCTGGAGGAAGACTGGATGCAGCTAGGTGACGCGCATCATCATCGCTGTCAGTACTGCTATCGTCATCTGGTGGACGTTGCGTCTCAGCATCGGCACGCAACTGACTTGGAGGCAGGATGTTTATGGTTACCGTCTCCTCATCTCCTGAATCCTCATCAGTTACTTCTGCACATGCGTTATCGGGTGGCTGTATAACAATGTCTACTCCAGCAGCTGGCACAGAATCTGGATCATCCTCCAGCATGGCCATCACATCATGAAGTTTGTACATTCTGTGAAAATACAAGAAAAAATTTCTAATACATTGTGTTACTAGTGTGTAAGCCAATACTATATACCAAAAATATAACAACAGTAAGAACATAAAAATTTGTCTATTGGCATACTAGGCAGACCTACCTGTTCAAAATGACCCTAATACCAACCCTGGAACTAACCCTGACCCTAAAAAAATTGGATGAAGTAACAAACAATTTCCAAATAATATGTGGTACATAGTCCCAGTGTCCTACATGTAGGACGGTGCACTAACGATCCCTGCCAAAGCCTGGTAATATTGACTAACAAAGGACTAATAATTTTCATGCATACCTTCATAGCTGTAGGTAATTTAGAAATAGTTATAATATTTATTATTTTCGCATGTAATAGTGTACACCCACCTCTTTCTAGCCATATCGACGATTTCTCAGATTCCACTTTTCTTCGAATTGAAATTTTATTTCTCTGATATGACAACGCAAGCAAAGTCAACAACAAACATTACAACGTACAGGAAGTACATCTTCCTTGTAAAAACAGTATACATAACTAAGAGATGTTATTATGTATTATTGCATAAACAAAAAAACTAACTGTCCTACATGTAGGACGTGGGGATTATCTGGGTTAAGTTTATTAAGTTTTAAAAATACATAAACGGGTTAAAAGTTCCCAAATGCCAGGAAAATAATGCTAATATAAAATTCATGTTAACTTGTCAAGGGCCGGTTCAAAGGTCAAAGGTCAAACGGCCCGCGGGCTGTATGTTGCCACCTCTGACCTATAGCTTCCCGATGCTTCTGTATCTGACGCAGCTGATCGACTGACTTCACACGGTCTGCCGTTGATATACATTATGCAGTTGAACACTCGTACGTGTTACGGACTAAGAACAAATAACAATTAAGGAACGGAACATTGTTGTGTAAAGCGATGAATCGAACCAAGACAAGCGTAGGCAGTGGCGGCGCCGGGGGGCTAGGGGTGCTTAACCCCCTAACTGCGGTTCAGCCCCAAAAGGAAAGGTTTTAAGCAAAAAAAAGGTCGTCGCATCCCAATGGGAATAACTTACCATGGGTTTTTGAGCTTTAGCCCCCCAACCTGAAATCCTGGCGCCGCCACTGAGCGTAGGGTCTATAGAACTAATTTTATGTTTGTTTGAGTTAGACGAAAACGATTTGACCATCTGTAGGTCCTACTTCCGCGTGGTCCACCATCATCACCGATTACCACCGTAACATCATGCTGTCTCCTCGGTTTGACCTCCCGGATTTTCTCCTGGTACCGGAACGAACCGAGGAGTTTGGCTATTGCGGACTTGATTTCATATAACGCCGGTGTAGAAGCTGGTCTCCCTGATGTGGCTTTTGTGGGCGCTGAGAAATTTCCCAAGACAGAGCATGCCAGTCTGAGAAAGAACGTTGGATAGGGTTGCCACAAGGTTAATAAAACAAAAATCCATGACTTTCCATGACCTTTTCCACGAGTTTTAAGACTCATTTTAGACGAAAAAGGGCCTAACTGTTTAATTGACATAATATTTATAAAAATTTTGAAATATGCTTAGAAATATCTCTATTAATGCCTTTTCATTTTCCATGACCTAGCTATTTTCAAATCCCATGACTTTCCAGGACTTTTTTGGAAAACACCTGTTTTTCCAGATTTTCCAGGCCTAACAGTTTTCAAAGTTTAATTCCATGACTTTCCAGGATCCATGGCAATCCTGGTTGGAGTCCCCACACAAGAAAACAATCACATAAATTCTGAATAATATTCCTTTTAATAAATACACAAACAATACATTGCATCGAATGAACCACGTGCCGGCAAAATTTACCATCATTTACAGCACGAAAGAACAAAGTCGAACTGGAACTTAACAGACGAAATGAAGCAGGGAGAGACCACAGTCAACCGCCACAGACTTACGACACAGTTCAGTTAAATCACACACAACATGGAACAATACTATCTGCTTTCCTTGCCACCTTGGCTTGCATACAGCTGACTTGCGAGTTCACTCTCAGACAACAGCTCAAAATGCATGCCCTGCCATGGTACGGCATTTACACATAACGTACACTGATATGCAGTAGAACAACAAAATATAATACAGGAAAACATGTTTTTTCTGTTACCAAACCGGGTTTTACCCAAAAGAAAATTTACATTACACGTAATAAACTGACAATCACGATCAGACTTGATTCTGCTTACATGGCTTGGAACTGTTACGGCTATGAATATGATACACGCAAACCATAAAATAAAGTAGCTGTACGCAAGTCATCTAGTCACAAGCATACTCAACTCACTCTCAAACTGCAAGCGGAGTCCAGTCAGAGAAGCACGAAAAAGCCGCAAAGCTCTATCACAAAAACTGCATTTTCTGGAGGTTTTGTCTTGAAATCATTTAGCTTCCATTGGTTCTATCACTGTCTAGGTTTCTTCGCCACTCCTCATCAGATTCGGAGACAGGGCTGAACGACAAAGTCCCCAGAATTTGTCTGGCTTGAGCTGTTTGTCGCCAGCTGATGTGAACTTCCAACCCATATGGTGCCGACATGTACGACACTGCGCTATCGTCCAAGCATAACTGAAACAAAAACAAATAACATATAATAAATTAAAGTTTGGTGTATTGTATTGTATTTTCGTTTATTTCATAACTTGCTGTCAAGATGCAACAAGTAACATCAATGCATGATTATGCAGTTATAGTATTAGAGACTATAGTACTATTATAGCTTTAGGCCTAGATAAGGGGGTGCCTCTGAGTAGTTTTCTTGAAGGGGCACTATATAAATGCTCGAAATGAATGAATGAATGAATGAACAAAGTACTGTATCAGCTTTGTAATAAGATGTGAAGCAGGATGGTACAATCTATTTGTCACCTTATCAGACATGTTAGTTGTAAAGCACTGTATCGTAAAGTATGAATATATATTTTATAATAATATTCATTTATTAATTCAAACTGACAAGTACACAACAGTAAGATTGTAGTCATGATAAAAAGCCAGCAGTGTTGACGCAGAGGACATAGCATGTGGCAACGTTTCCCACAGCTTTATTAGCACATTCGTTTGCTCTAGATTAAACATACCAGCAGCATGATTCTAACATCCTTCTATCAACTTCTAAATTAAGGTTTTTCTGCTTTTGGCTTCAGAAACTACAGCTGTTGATAGGTGAATCCCATGCATAAGTTATGGCAGTTTCTGAAGCCAAAAGCAGCAGAGCGATGAAAACTATGGCCAGGAAGGGATGAGACCAACATCCACAACCTCCTAAGATGGGGCACAGCCTGCAAGGCAGCCATGCTTTTGTAGGTCCTTCCTCTTGGAATGACCTACATTCCCGCTCTTTACGCTCTAACATTTTGGCCGGGGTCTCTCCCTCATCTGCCCGCTGCCTGAAGACCTTTTATTCCCTCGGGACTGTCATGCTGAGAATGCCTCTGAAGCTTATACTGTAAGAGGCGCTTTACAAATTTTCAAATACAATACAATAAGCATCAGAATTTAAACTCAATGCATTCGTAATTTCTCCTGCATGTATGAATGTATGTATGTATGTATGTATGTATGAGCACATGTTATAGTGCCCCTACAAGATTTCTACTCAGAGCCGCTCCCGACTACAGCGCGGACATTGAATCGGAGTTTCACGCTGAAGCGCATGAACAATTGTGAGTGAAGGACTTGCCCAGGGTCCCTACGCGGCGGCTTGAGGTGGATTCGAACTCGCAACCCTCCGGCTGCAAGGCACCGAACATACCCCTACACCACCGTGCCCATGACGCTGTATGTAAGCCCTAACCTAGGCAAAGCTAAGTTTTGGGCATATATCCAACAAATTTATAGCAAGTGGTTACGGTGCTCATAGATAAGTAAAAGTGTGTGAAAGACAGACCCAGTAAACCAGCTGCTTTCCTCACTTGGCCGACCATACAGGTTGAGACCTATCGCTTTATAAACGGTTAGCGTTTCGTGAACGTAGCCACCAGGGTTGACGTAGGCGCCTAACGGACCCTCCACCGACATACTGAAGACATCTTTCTTGTTTGCAATTGGCTGAGAACAACTGCTGCAGCAGAGAACTGTACACTGACGAAATAACAACACACAGAAATCAATACAATGATAATTTGCATGTATGCATGTATGTATGTATGTATGAGCACTTGTAATAGCGCCCCTTCAAGATTTCTCCTCAGAGGCGCTCCCGACTACAGCGGACACTGAATCGGAGTTTCACGCTGAAGCGCATGAGCAATTGCAAGTGAAGGACTTGCCCAGGGTCCCTACGCGGCGTCTTGAGGTGGATTCGAACCCGCAACCCTCCGGCTGCAAGGCACCGAACATACCCATACACCACCGCGCCCCACAAATGTTTGTATGTATGTATGCATGCATGTATGGATGATGTATATACGTATGTATGCATATATGTATGTATGATGTATGTAGGTATGCGTGATGTATACATGTACATATGTATTTATGTATGTACGTATGTATGCATGCATATATGACACTTAATATAGCACATTTTAACTAACTTACAAAGGTGCCGTACCTATGACTATCTAACAGATCTAAACAATTGCAGTATGAGACAGTTAGCAAATGTATGCAGCACAGGGTCAAAGGCAACAGTACGTAAGTGTAGTGGCAGACTGTTCCAGCAGGACGGTCCAACACATGGGAGGGCACGATGGGCTCGAGATGAAGTGTGACAGCATGGCACCTACAAATCTCCATGGGCCGCAAAGCGACTCAAGCAGCACAGTTAAGGATGAATTAGATATGCTACAACCGGAACCTTGGCAGACCACCAAGGACAGCATTGCAATAGTCCAAGTGCATCATGACGACAGATTGTGCCGTATGACCCATATCTGGCACAACTGGTAGAAACAGGATATTCATCAACGCAGTGTATGAATTGAATCTACTCACACACATGAAAGCCTGCCAGTTGTGACTCTAGTACCGGTAGTTACTGCAAATTTAATTATGAGCTCTTTCTTCATAATAGACTTTAAATAAAATCTTTTATTATAAATTATTTAATGCCAACATCTGGCACACAATATGTCATAGCCCTGACCGAAATCCTGGCAATAATCCTCCTAGTCATTCCTGACTCACACGTTGCAAGATGTCCAGTTCATATCGGAGACGCTGAACGGCAAAGTTTAACGTCAGAAATTGAAGTTTGTCGGCATCACTGAGCGGCAGAACGGAAGCGACCCAGAAAGAGAAAGCAGAGACATCCTTTGGCATCTTGTCTCCTTCAAACGTGTCATTCCAGCTTTGCAGTTCCTTCTCAATTTCCTTCATCAGGTATCGCTACAACCAATAAAAACTTCACTGCACTTTGTTCTCAATTTGACTACACATAATAAAACCCGATTGTGCAACAATCCGTATCTGTTTTATCCAATTGTAACTCTAATTACGACAATACGTTCATCGTCTCAAGGTGATTTTGCTGTGACACGATCACTCAAAAAACTTGGTAACAGGGCATTTGCGCTAGCCGGCCCGGCTGAATGGAACAAACTCCCTGTCTTTATCCGCAAATCCCCAACTTTATCGATTTTCAAAACTAACCTTAAAACACATCTGTTTAAGATTTACTATGATTGATTTTTCTGTTACGCGCTTTTGTGCAAGATTCCAATTTTGTTTAGGCGCGCTATAAATAACAGTCTAATAATAATAATAATTTATATAGAATCAGGCTATGTTAGGATGCTTTACACACACTGTGTACTGTCAGAGCACATGCTCAGGGTTATGTTCAATTTTATTGTTTTCTTGTGTTTTCATGACATAATAACATTAACAAAGTATCTACCAAACTATGCCAAGGACAAGGTCAAGGTCCTTAACACATTACTTGCTGTAATCTGACTTCTTGTTTCCCTAATCTACCAGATTTCAACCACATTTCACTAATGTTTTATGATATCTGACATCAGGCCTTCTTGAGGCAAATCACTCATTGATATAAATTCTCAGAATGAATGAATATCTTATATAAATTCTCAGAATGAATGAATATCGTTTTAAACCTGCCTTACTTAACTGCAACTGTAAACCATACAAAACTTACTGCATCATATTGTTTGTAGACCCATGGAGGCCATCGAGTGAAATTAGCGGCCGATAACCTGTCAACCTGAACAACAGAACAGAAAAACTATGTCTTAACAAATGGTGCATGGCTCAATTACAGTGAATAACTTTTTTATATATGTATGTATGTATGTATGTACGTATGAGCACTTGTTATAGCGCCCCTTCAAGATTCTACTCAGAGGCGCTCCCGACTACAGCGCGGACACTGAATCGGAGTGTCACGCCGAAGCGCATGAGCAATTGTGAGTGAAGGACTTGCCCAGGGTCCCTACGCGACGGCTTGAGGTGGATTCGAACCCGCAACCCTCGGGGTGCAAGGCACCGAACATACCCCTACACCACCGCGCCCCACACTTTTGGTTATCTAGGCAAACATGAAATTGACTGCCTATTAGGATTTGAGATGCTATGACGCAGATGTCTCAGTATGCTGATGCATGGTGCAGTAGCTATGTACTTAGATGCTGGACTGCTAATACAGAGGCATGGGACAGAATCCCTTCTCTAATAATAATGACAATTTATAGGCGCCATAACACAGCCATGCCGTTACAAGGGCTCCTCAGTCAACTAACAGCAGCAGGGTAGGCCTTAGAGAACAAAGGTCTTGAGTCAAGATTTGAAAGAGTCAACCGAGTCAGCCACTTAAATGGCAGGAGGAAGACCATTCCAACATTTAGGGCCAGCTGTCTTAGAAGGCGCGGTCACCGAAACGGGTTCTCATCCGTCGTACGCAAAGATCACTTTTCTCAAGCAATAGAGATGCCCTAGTACGATAGATTTCGGTTTCACATGTCCACTGTAGCTGACTCAACTGTATATTAGCATTGTACATCAGACTCTTCAAAAGCATATGCCTACCTTGGCCTTTCTGTTAGTTTTCAGCCACTGACTAAGACAGGCCTTGAGGTCTCCATCACCCATTGTCAGAGTGTCGCATTGTTCTAATGACGCATCACTAAACAACCTCAAGTGACTGAGTGGCGTGGCTCCTTCGAGCGGATTTGGCAAGACTTGTTCCGGTAAAATCCTCACTTTGGCCATCTGTATGCTACAAACATACCACAATACGCTGTACTATACGTTGAAAATACTCAAATATAATCAATAAGAAACAATAAACTTAATTCATACCTGTTTTGAGCTGTAAGATAGACGTGCTCCAGTGCTTTTGAGAGGTACTCAAAAGTGCTATATAAATGTTATATAGCGCTATATAAACGCTACATAAAGACATATTACTTAAACATACATATACATTATACACACTAGCCTTGCAACACAGGGAAAAGAACTCTAAAGGCATAACGTTATATCATTCACTATGTACCAACAATATAAAGGGGTTCTCGCACTGGGAGCGTTACTGAATGGCCACTGCTGTGAGCGGCGCTATATAAATTAACAAATACAATACAATAAAGAAGACAAACTGTCCTTGTTACATTACATAATACACAAGTAAAGTTGTGCCCTTGTAAGGTTCCTAAAAGGATCCATATATAAGCGTCCAGATATATACTAACATACATACATTTGTTGTTTGCATGTATAGTATGTATTGACCCCAGTATGCATTCAGTATGCCTCCAGTCCCCAATCCTCTATGGGATAATCCCTAAAATTACAAACAGGTGCAAACACAATCTACCCTACCCACTTGCAGAGGAATTGTTCCAGCTCAGGCATTGTCTGTCATTTAATTATTGTCTGAAAGACAATTACCCGTCGATCTGTCTGCGCGTTTCGACCACTTGAAATCGCTGTCGTCCAATGGCCTTCACTCGCATTCTTGACAATCCCGAATGGTCATCATGTTCCTCTTTCATTGCCAAAACTTCAGCAGTTGACCCAATTTCTGCAGTCGCAGTACTATAGCCATCGAGGTTGAGTCTACACAAACAATTATGGCATGTATTAACCACTAGAAAATTGTAATCAGGCTACTTAAATCATCATGAAAATAAAATTGCTGATGGCTTCTTCACTTAAATTTGGTTACAAGTTTAATTACGTTTAGTGACATAGTCTTGTTTGTAACTTATTCAAGCAGGGAACATGAAAACAGTAAACAATAAACCTCACATGTCCCATAGTGGAACATAATGGAGCTGCTCACTTCCTGATATTCAGCCCTTGGGCAGGCAGTGGATGAATTCCAAGGACCTGGAAATTGGACCAGGACTTGACACTTACTTCCCAGCTAATGCAGGTATCATATGCTATTCTGGACTAAAAAGGCTACCTCTGGGTCACACATGAGCTACTTATAACAAGGTTGCATTACACAAGGTCGCCTTCCAATGCTCTAAAAGTTAGGGATTCACATGCTGAACCACAGCACATCAGAATTCATGATGTATTGAAACACATAATAGAAATGGTCTGCTTGCACTTTACCGAAACATCAACTCAGTTGTATGTGAATCCAATGTTGACGGTTACACATTACGACTCCATGAATAGTAACAGTCATCGGCCTCTAGACTATCTTTAGGCTTTATGAGAAATTTTATATTATATTCATATATATAACTATGATTCGATACAGTTGTTTAAAAATTTAATTTTCAAATTTATGCTAATCAAAAAGCAACTTTTCTGGATTTATCTGCAGCAAAATCGTTTATAATATCGTCATAGTTCAATGATTTTGCCAGATCATACTCAATTGCAAGAGTTGCAAGACCATTCAGTCTATCTTGCATCATAACATAATTTGCTTGAGCTTCTAATATTTTTCATAAGTTTATTGTAGGCCCAGCCCGGGCCCCTAAAAGTGGCTTGGCCCATGGGCATTTGCCCCTCTGCTCCCCCCCCCACCCCTCTCAGCAGGCCTGGTCATTGAAGGCACACTGCGTAATAAAGTCAGCATTCAGTCAATCAGCAACAATTGTTACGTAAAACAATCATAGTTTAAGAATGAATAACACCTACCACAATTGGATTTTGTGTGTATATATATGTAATATATATATATATATAGCATATATATTTGTGATGTCTATATAGGTATATACATATACAATTATACATAATTATATACATATGTGTATGTACATATATATAATTATGCGTTTAGCTAATATATAACATATGTATGTCGCATATTTGCAAACTGTGTAATTAAGTCTGAAAATGCAAGTATTCAACAAATACCTGACTGTAACGAGACCAAATGTTTTATCTCGGTCGAGTACATATTTGATCATTGCGATCATGGATGGTTGAAAGAGATTCAGTGGCAGTATCTGACCGGGCAGAAGCACAACGCCTGGAAGCGACATCAGCGGAAAGCTCACCAAACTGTCATCATCTAGAATTGTCCGACCCTCGACATCATCAAGGTCATTTCCCAGGTACTAAAACAAAATCAGACATAACAATGTGCGGTAGTGGTAGACAATACACAATGGTGCACCCCTTCATGCCTCACATAAATATCCCAAATTGCATTGGCATAAATCTCTTTAAAGAACAACTCAAGCTTAAGCTTCAAACCCCATATTCCTCTGCAGTGAACTGTACTATATTTACAACGCAATACAAAACTCTATGCTATAAAAGACAAAATTACACACTTGACAGCAGCAATACGTGCACAACTCACCGAATGTTCCCTTGGTAGATGTTTGTTAAATGTGATTTCGTGTTTTTCTTCTTCCTTTGCATGATCTCCATTTCCACCCTCTGGCTCATCAGCTATGTCACCAGCAGCTTCTGAAAATGTTAACCAGTCTCTGACAATTATTTACTTAAATACAAATGGTAACTGTTATTCAGTGCACAATGAATTGAATCTGACCCAATCATGGAAGTCAACAGGATTAATGTGAGCGGCCATGGACGTTGTATAGGGTTGGTTTGGCTGGGTTTAACAGCAAACTTTCTATCAATCAATCAAATCTCTTTTATTGAAGCCAAATGAAAAAAACACATAACATTTCAACATAAAGTATCAGGATTGGCCGCAAGAGGAGTCCCAAAAGGGATCAAGATCCCGCTAACTAGGGACACCTAGAACAACATTTCAGAAATATGAATTAGCTAAATCCTTGATAAACAGTGCAATATCAAGTTTCGTACAGCAATGCAAACAGTATGACCATGATTACTACGCAACTCGGTGAAAGTGGGACATACCCAATATTCGACCTGTTCCACTACTACTCTTTGGCGTCCTGTAAGGTAAAGTACACAGGTTTTAATGCAAAGTTTGTGGTTTAAAAAGTTCAAGTGGAAAAAGCTTCTTTGGAGTCTGTAAGTACCGTGTACATGGGTCTTAATATCGCCATGAAAAGGAACGCGTATTTGCATAAAATGCAGGAATGCATACTGAAAACGAAATCAGATATAAATTTCAGTAGTGCAGACCACTGTCGGAGTCGGTGTCGTGTTCGCTGTCACTGTCGCCATTTCCTCCTCCAGCGCCAACGAAATTTCCCATAATTGGAAGCAGTTCATCGTCCTCCATCTTTCATCCCAGACAGTGTTGCCACTCAGGTTTTTGAAATAACCCTAGATTTCCTTCTGAAAATCCCCAGAAAACCCCAGACTATATAGACACCTATATTAGGCACAAAATCTGGAAAATGAGAACGTAAGTATGCTACTAGCAGGGCCGTAGCAAGTTTTAACCGTCCTGTTCCGAGTGTAAATATAGCGCCCCTCAAAAATCGACTTAAACCAATAAAGACCAAATTTTTATCTCGTATATAATATAACACTTTGTATTTTAAAAAAATAGAAACGAAGTTTTTGTTTTTCTATTGACATTTCATTTTAGTCGCTTCAGGTTTATTTCAATGAAAGTAAAAAGAATTTATAAAACTAAGTTTATTAAATATTTACTATTGCCATTTACATAATTAGCCTATTTCAATTTAGAAGTAAATAATATATCCGTTGAAAGCTGAGAGCAGACTAAATTATGCAAATTACGATAACATACATATACATGTTATAAAACAAGGGATGTGTGTGTGTCTGTTTGTTTGTGTTTGGGCACATGGGTGGGTGTAGTGACCAATCATGGCAGTTCGCTCTATTTGACTTCTGCACCCATGTTGGTCTGTGCCAGCACCTCTGGCGATTGACAGCGACAGTAACCCACCCTGTATTGAAAAAATTATATGTTGTGGACTAAAAATTACATAGCGTATAAGCTTTTACATTTAATCACAGTATAAATATGTGTATTATGCATGCAAAATGCCAATGGTCAGAAATATCCCCAGATGTATGCATATTTTGCCAAAAAATCCCCAGAACCCCAGACGGAGGCCAAAAACCCCAGATCTAGTGAGAAAACCCCAGCTGTGGCAACACTGATCCCAGAAAACAAGAAGCACGGATCGTGTCTGACTTGCCAGCGGTAATACACAGGACTGGAAAGTCCTTATGTAGCGTCGTACACCTATTTTTGGGGCGATAATCGGGGTGCCGGAAAATTTTACATCTTGTTTTCATACCAAACACATGCAATTAGTTATATTTGTAAAGGCAAATTGACTAAAAATTATGTTTGCAATATATACAATTGCCGATTGAGATTTAAAACATCATATTTAACATTAGAAACAAAATTTTAAGTTGGGCGACATCTATGTTTAAGAGTGAAAAAGTATACACACATTATTTTCGCGAGTAACCGTAATATCGATTCCTATCATCCCGTTGGAAAAACAGTTCGCCAAGAATTTCTGCATTAATTTTGGCCATTGCCTTCTAGATCTAGAATTAAGGCAGTGGTTTGGCCCAAGAAATCTATTACTTTAGCATTTGGTCTATACAACCGTGATAATAAAAATTAGTATGATTGAACGATATAATAATATTATATCGTTCAATCATACTAATTTTTATTATCATATTAAATATATTATATTTAATAGATTACGCAGTATATTATGTCATTGTACAACAAGGCTAATTTGTTTTAACTTTCTTGGTCGTCTTCTCGCCTCTCTACCAATTTATACTAACATCAAAGTCATTTATTATTTTTCCTTAAATATAATCTCTCCTCTGCGTTTTTGTCAGATTGTTTTCTCAATATACACGCCATATACACGAATATACTATTATACTGTCACACGAAATACGTCTGACTGATTGCTTCTCTTTTTTAAAGATACCCAGAAAACAAAACTTGTGTGCTCCTGGATGCTCCTTAAACACTATCTTTATTGTCTAGCTTCACTGACAAATTAGCCAATAAATTTCTGCTGTTAGAGATGCTAATTTCTCAAACAATCGATACATAGCCTACCTCGTTATTTCCTGAGATTGTCTTTGAGCATGGTACCAGAAACGCACCGTTATCAGCTGACCATGTTGTTGTTTGCAAGTCAGCCATGAACGATTTCGATATTTTCTAATTACTTATTTATTACCAATAATAATAATAATTATTGTCTGAGTTCGTCAGTTTACGCCCGACAACAGTAATATTAAACCGTGTTGCGTACATTGCCTTTATTTGAAGGTAGATACGATGACACTGTAAATTCAAAGTTGTTTTCGTTTGTTTGGTAGTGCGCAGTCACAGACACCAGCCAAAAGGTACATACGTTAACCTGCGTTGGGGTTATAGCGTCATTAAAACCCATTTAACGCTTTGTAAATATTATTTGTTTCACCCATGCAAAGCCCCGTTTGTAACTAAGCTCCTTGTATTGCAATTTGGTTCAAGAATTCTGCTTCGAATGCACACCTAGCCAACTCAGCTATAATGAGTACGCTGTTGGTTGGAAGATGAGACGGCGAGGGAGAGGGCTGGTGACTCGCTCTCATATGCCGAGGTTAAGAAAATGAAGTTGATAATACTTCATACCCATGGCTGCCTCAGGGCTAGATTAAGGGACTTCTTCTTCTCCTATCTTTATTTCTACAATGAGCACTTCAAGCTGCTTTGAAATGCAATATAACAGACGCATTGCTTTAAATTTCAATAGCCGAGCCTTTCGCTAGAAACTTGAAGCAATGCTTCCATTATATTGCATTTCTATATAACTACCTTACCAAAATTCATGTATACATTCATACATGCATAAATAAATCCAAGGCAGTTTTTGCTCTTTGGTTTCAGTGAACGATGCCGGGGACGTTGGCTGCGGGAAATCCAAAGCTCAATGCTGTTGTCGATGTCGACATTGACAACAGTGGCAAATTCAAGTACATACTCTGCAAGGTTTTCGATAATGAAAAGCCAGCCGAGTCGAAGCTTATAGTTCGTGGTACAGCAAGGGCAGAATTTCACTGTAAGTATGGCATGAACCTTTGCTTAATACGATCAATCTAAATCATGATTACAGCCTTAGTTCAATATTTCATTAGACACATAACATTGTTGATTCTATATTATATCACCTTAACAAATTGTTTCTATTTAATGAATTGTAAATCTGTTCATGTTGTATAGTACAAACTCTATTGCTTGGGTTGTTATCCAATATTTGATGCCATAAGTTATAACAGATTAGGCTTTGTTTTAGAGTCATCATGACAGTGACTTTGATTGCCTTAAATTAAGTTAATTTGTAGCAATCTGAGCTTGTACTGAGGTCACCATGTATGAAAATTGGTTAACTTTTAAATTCAACATTTGCTGTAAAAGTGTTTTCTTTGCTATGGCAATGCTGTAATTACACTGATGTAACCCATCTTACATGGCAGACAACAAGATGGGGTAGCAATTGATGACTAGACTTTAGTTAAGTTTCTAATTTATTTTCACATAAAATGCTCCCAAATTAAAGTTTTTTAAAGTTTTTAAATGTCACTTGACACTTCAACAACAAACTGCTTCGGTTTTCCAGTCACTTTTAGTACACTCTCATCGTTAAAATTCATTCATTCATTCATTCATTACTAGAATTTGTATAGCGCATCTTCAAGGGAACTACTCAGAGGCGCTCCCAACCCAAGCGCGGCCAAATAGGATCATTTTTAGTTGAGAGAGGAATGACTGAGAAGGGGTTCTAGGAAGGGAGCAGAGTGTCAGAGGGAGGCCATTCCAGGTCGAGGGGCCAATCACAGAGAAAGGACGGCTCTGCCTGGTGGAGGTACGAGCAAAAGGGACAGAGAGAAGACCCTGTTCAGCTGAACGGAGGGAGCGCGAGCCTCGAACACTAAGGGTGGGGCTACAAAGCTCAATAAGGTAGGCAGGAGCAAGACCCAGCAGGCAGCGCCAAACTAAGGCAGCTACCCTATATTCGATACGCTGCCTAAGCGGGAGCCAGTGAAGAATGTCGCGCATATAGCTGGAGATGTGGTCGAATTTGGGTATGCGGCCAATAAGGCGGGCTGCAGAGCGTAAGACGCGAACCAGACAAAATGTTAGGGTTCTTAGGTTAGGTAATAGTAAATCTGTTTGAACTATTAAGAAATAAAATGAGTGAAGCAGATATTATGGTGCCAAAATTTTTCTGTAATATTAACTTAAATTTTAAATCAAAATGCTGTTTTTAAACTGTCTGCCTGACCAAAGTGAAAACTTTATTTCAGCGGGAATCTATGACGAACTCGACGCCCAGGTTGAAGGCACCGGTGTCTCCATTGAGTGCCTTGGAGGGGGAAAAATTGATCACAACGCTGCAGAGAAGTCTATAACAGTTTTTGGACTGTCACAGGTTGGTACTTTCTTCGCTTAACAGTGCTTGCTGGAAGAGTGAGTTTAAGCAGTGCAAGACCGGTAAGTTCTACGATGGGAGCCAACTATCTGTGGAGTGCTAATCTGTCCATTGCTAGTTAGATGCCTTATTAGCACTTTAACGACGAGCGTGTGCTAAAAGTTACTGGGAAACTAATGCAGGTTGTCGTTAAAGTATTGACATTGTTTCCATGTTTACGTTCAAGGTTGATGTACGAGTATTGATGCAGGTTGGTAGGTTTTAGAAGCACTTAGACAATGAACATTTTGTGCAGTGTGTACTAGAGAGTGACATGGGGAGACAATCTCGTCCCCATCCCCGCCCCGCAAGAAGTAAGTCTTCCCCATCCCCGCCCCATCCCCGCAGGGTTTGTCCCCATCCCCGCCCCATCCCCGCAGGTTTGCTCCCCATCCCCACCCCATCCCCGCAGGTTTGCTCCCCATCCCCACCCCATCCCCGCAGGACGACATCACATTCCCCGCAAAAAGTTTACACAAATTCAAATTTAAAAAATAACAGTTTTTAGCTTACAAAACTATTTGTATTGTTGACTACATTTGTCTATTATTATCTTATGGACAGTTTGCATTAATCAAGTCCTGACTATTTCTCACTAGTAGGCTTCAGGAACCAATAAACTCTCCTTATCAGTTCTCAAGTTCTCAACATCACCCGGGTTTATTGCCGGCTCATTCCCCATTACCGCGGTATTACCCGAGAGTAAACCCATTACCGCGGTATTGCCGCAATTGTTGTCCCCATTACCGCGGTATTACCGCAATTGTTGTCCCCATTACCGCGGGATTTACCGCGGTTACCGCGGTTTCCCCGCGGGGAAATTCCCCATGTCACTCTCTAGTGTGTACTCGCTGAGTGAGTGAGTGAGAGTGAGTGAGGGAATGAATGAACTTATACGAACTCCAAGAAGCATCTGAAGATTCCTTTACCCTATGATGCAGGGTTAAACGAGGATGTGCATAAAATGGGAAAATGTTGCAAAAAGTCAACACTTACCACTGCACTGCAGTTCTTGTATGGCATGTGTTAAACTTATAGCTCTGGGGGACATAACAGCACTTCGTGGTAAGCAGAATGCTGCGCAAATCTAGAGCGCATAAATGCACCCACACTGTATTTGTTCATTGAAGAAATGCATAGGAAAGTAACAATGAAATTAAACACGTTGTATTTATAAGGTCAACTCAGCGTTTCATTCGCCAGATGACAGTGATAGAATGAGCAGATGAGGACAGATGGCCCTTGCATGGCTGCCATACAGTAAAATTCGGCACCTGTAATAACTTGTGATCAGCCGTTCATACTATGACTTGTAATCGTACTGTGTTCATGTCAGTTTGAATCAATAAACGAAGATTATTATTTGCTTAAACAACGCATTCTATAAATAACCTCAATTTTGTGAAAACATTTATTTGCAGGGCTATGGGAAAGCTGATCACACACAGACGGTAGAAATTCTGAGAAAGAAGTTCCAGGATTACGGTTGTATCACCTGCAAAGACTGACTCAGTTGACGGTCGTCCTCTGGTGACTGACTCTCAGCAAAGTGTTCTCTGTGGAAGCGTTGCTTTGTGCTTTCTTTCGTTTCTGTTATCGAAAGACGATGCGTTGCGTTGAACCGTAGCTTGACATCCTTGTACCGGTCTGACGTTTTGATTGCTTGTGTGTTCCGATTGCTTTGCTATTGCGGAATTGTGATGTGATGTAATGCTTTAACGATGAGCTGCATTGGTTTCCCAATCGCTTTTAGTACATGCTAGTCGTTAAATTGTTAAGGGTTTGTCCATGAAGGATATCCACAAAGAAATTACCTAATTTGAAACCCTCCCCTTGTCCACATTTTTCAGCGTTTGTCATTACTTTCCCCTTACTCCTTTATGGGTGTACATTTGGAGTCCTAAGGCCTAGATTGGGGTACTTTTTTGATCTCACAGGTATGTAACTGCTATGGGTTTGGGTACTTTCGTACTGCTGCATCCAGCAAGGATATTAATAATTTTTAGATCCAATGCAGTACAGATGTCTGCTCGTGTTTGAGGTCCGGGCTGTAAGAAAATACTGCATGCCAAGTTTGGATGCAGATGTCTGCATTGGTGATTACCCCCCCCCCCCCCATCCGTGTTTGAGTGAGTCTCTCCTTCAGTGCGGAAGTAGCTTAATGGACGATCCATAGCATTTAAAGCAGAGGTGTCAAACCTTTTTAATGGTGGGCCAGTGGCAATATTTTCCAACAAATGGCGGGCCAGGTTGCCAAAGGTGCCTGAGCAAAATGGGGTATGGATCTGGAAAGGGGCTCGATCACAGCCTTGGTGAGCCTGTCCCCAAAAATATTTTGCAAAACTAAATCTTAGATGGTGCATTTTAAAGCATATGAACTGTCAAATTAGGCTTGAAGAATCTTAATTTTGATCTTCATTATCAGTCACGAACATCAAGCATACAACTCGTAAGCCTTAAAAAGTTTCTAATTTGAACTTTCATTCTCAAATTGTGCAGTCTTTAAGCAAGGCTCCACGGTCTAGAAAAACATCGTCGGCGGGCCAGAAATGGCCCGCAAACTGGCTGTTTGGCACCCCTGATTTTAAGAATAGAAGTTGTTGAGTTTGCTGTGAAAATACTGTTTGCTTATTTGCTAATGATGATTTGCTCCACCTGCCCACCTACCCAAAAGCCATGTTGTGATAATAAGAACAAGGATAATGATAACAATAGCAGATGCATATACATTTTCTGGATTGCTTTTACATCCTCTTTGTCACAGTTTCTGTGCTTAACACTTTACAGTAAAAATTATAGCGGTTAAGTGTCATTTCGTGGCTTGACACCACCTGGAGAAGGTGAGGTGCTGACCTTGCAGCTTTGACTAAGTATCTGGAGTTGTCACTGTTACTTCTACATGGCTATGAATTTCTGGCAGTTGTTTCTATTTTGTGCTTCTAAAACAATCAACAGTGACGACATACAGTCACTTCTGAAAGCCTTTGTTCTGTTAAGGACTTGTTCTGTTAAATAGACTATGTAAGCTGATGATTATATAATTATTGCACTACCAATGATCATATATGGCACTACCAATGAGCATATGTGGCACTACCAATGATAGCATTACAAATTATCATAATTATAGCATTACAAATGATCATATATGGCACTACAAATAATAGCATTACAAATTATCATATAGCATTACAAATTATCATATATGGCATTACGAATGATCACATAGCATTAAAAATTATCATATAGCATTACAAATGATCGTATAGCATTACAAATGATCATAATTATATGGCACTACCAATGATCATAATATTGTGACATTGCCAGTGGTGTGGTACCTACCGTACCTTTCCAATTTGCTGAAATACTACATAATATTATCCTTCCATTGGCATTGATCTGTTCTCATAATTGCCATGGATACATCTTTTTCTTTCTCAAAGTTCGTTCTTAGGGCTGCAGTGTAATGTTTTGCTCCAGCCTTGATTAAATCAATAATAACGTATAATTAATTAGTGTTATCTTTATTACTTTTATCTGCATGTATGTATGTAATTGAACATTTATATAGCGCCCCTTCCAGATATCTACTTGGAGACGCTCTCTGCTAGGGGGTCGTCCATTAATTATGTCGACAAATTTTAGGCAGTTTTTGACCCCCTCCCTACCCTTGTCAACAACTGTCACACATTGACGGACCCCCTAAAATTTATGTCAACAATCTCAGAAACCCCCCTACAAAAAAGAAACACAATGGCTCAATACATTTAGAATAAATTTTTTTTAAATTTTACACTAAAAAATGCAATCTCGAATTTAAAAATATATGCGTTTAGTTTATTACCACCTTTTTAGTAGTATTAAACAGTAAGCACTTTATACATTTTTAGCATTATTTAATGTTTTCGCTACCATTTTGAAGGGTCTGGGTTGATTCACTAGAAAAAAAATTGTTTGATGTCAGACTGTACCGAACCACCACCCCCCCCCCTTGTCAACAACTGTCAAACCCCCGAACCCCCATATTTTTTGACATAATTAATGGACAACCCCTAGACCGTTAGAGCTCTTGATACGTTACATACGTAACACGGAGAGTAGGCCTATACGGGTTCGAGCCTCCTATGAGACGATTACTGTATGCTGACCTTGAGCAAGTCCTTCACTCGCAATTGCTTTAAGCCTCAGATTCATATTCGCTGATCTTGCGCCCGTAATAATCCATAGGTCTGTAATAGTAACAAATAGGCTAATAATGGGTTGTTTTGATATTTCGAATCAGCGCTCATGAACAAACGGTGCTGTGCTTAGCTTTCAAGTGGCTCTAGGAATTTGGAGTTTATGATCATCTGTTCCTCCCCCAATATTGTCCCTCACCCACTACCGTCTGCTTCAGGCTCCTATGTCTATCACCCTCGGCCTCGGGCTTAATTTCCACTCAGAATTAAGTTCGCACGACTCTTTAAGAGTTCCTACCCCGCCTCATCTGATCCTCCGCATTCCGATCTTTCTCGACCTAAACAAAACCCGCCTTACGGCTCCTCTGCTTCCTCTCTCTGATCTCTGCAACGGATTTGGATATCCTTATATGCTCGGATCCATCGGTCTCAATGCAGCGCTCCTGAATAAGCTGGTGCCCTAGATGCATGTAGCTTTCAAGTGGCGCTTTGGAATTTTTGAGTTTACGATGACGTCGACTCTTCACGAACGGAGAGTAGGCTAATCGAAATTCAGTGTTATGCCGACAGCCACAGTCAATAGGGCCTAGAATCAACTATAATCTTCGACTGAACTAGGCTAATTGAATTTACCGAAATGCCCGGATCGAATTGGGCTATAGACCTAGACCTCAGTCCAATTTTCTCAGTCCGAATTGTCCGGTACCACGTTTGCATGAGCGTTGCTAAACCATATCAGATTTCGGATTGTGAATTAGACCTTGATTGAATTACATCTGTGAAAAAGCAAGCCCTAATCTGAAGCATAAGAACGGATTATCTGAAAAGATCCAAATGAAACCGGAGCGGATGATCTTTGCAACACTGATCGATGGGAGAAATCACGCTGACTGAAATATCATATCCATCTTGCACTTGCAGACTACAGCCAGGCCAAGGTTTAAGGCCTAACGCTCCAAACGAAAAGTCGCAATTCGATTTCGTCGATATAATCTCGTCCTCGATGGTCTACTGCTAAGCTTGCAGGGCGGTCATCCAGAAGGTTTGGCGTTCAAATCCAGGAATTTTTTAGTGTGCAGTTCTACACAAAAAGTGCAGTTCTACACAAAAAGTGCAGTTCTACACAAAAAGTGCAGTTCTAAATGAATTCGTGCAGCTGTAAGAGCATTCTTGTGCAGTTAAAAATAGCTTTTAAAAGGTCATTGTCATTGGAAATAATTGACATGGCTTTTTGAAAAAGAGAGGAGTTGTGCAGTTCTAAAAATTCCTTTAAAAAAGCCGTGATCAAATCCCTGCCAGGGCAGAAATAAGACGTCTTGAGATTCCAATGTTCCGATGGGCGTATACAAGGGTTTACGGGTTCAACCCCCACCCCAATAAATAATTGCCGAAAAACACTTAACTTTCAAAACCCTTACCACCTTACTCTGCGATCATGTCCAATGGAAACCCCTCCCAATGGAAAATCTTCCCGAAATTCTTTCCTGGCTACATGGTAACATGGCGCCTAAACGAAATCACGGATAAACAGCTGACTGTGACGACAGAAAAGCGTTTAATGCGCTTCAAAACGTGTCGAATGAACACAAACGAATGCTAATAAAATCGAAATTTCGAAACTGATAAACTTTTTCCTACTGAGTTTGGTCAATTAGATGGGTCGCTGGGTCAGACCTAGGCCCACACGTAGGCCTACGTCCTTGGCCAAGGCATATAGCATAGGCCTACGTCCAGCTCCTAATTGTTTCCATCGCTATCTCCCTGTGATGATTTCCAGCAGTTATTTTACGTAATGGTTCCTCTTCATCTCTACTTTAGCAGACATTGAACGCATCATTAAAAAAATTAATAAATATATGAATAAAAATTTAATATATAAATAAATATGTACAGTGTGAGTGGAAAGAGCGACTTAGCCTACTAAAAACTTCGTAATAACTTGATTTCAAAATTAATAAGAATTAAATTATCAATGAAATATGGAAAACAGCCAATTCCACTATAATGTTTCATATGCATTCAGCTATAATAAGCTTAAGATTTCTGCTAAACTTGTCCTCTTTCGACTTCATCGCAGGTAGTAATTAAGGTGCGCTCGCCACTGACTTAATTAATTACAGGCCTACTGTTTGTCCTTTCGATGAACGCCATTTTGCCGTAGATATAGCTTGTTCACAAATGGTTCCACAGTGACGTCATATTTGACGGGTACCGTCCAAGATTTCCAGATTCGTTAGTCGCTACAGTCAAGATTAAAATCCATTTGAATTTCTTGCATTTATGAATATTCCGTAGTTATAAGTAGCCTAACAGTTGTAGGCATAGGCATCGGAGGCGGGAGGGAAGGGGGCATCCCACCCCCAGAAAAATTCCGGCTTTTCGTGTTTCTTGCCATCGGAGAAAGACAAGGAGGAGGAGGAGGAGGCCAATTATTCTGGTCTTATTTTTGTTTCAGGAAGAAGTAAAAGCTTACGGCGTCTTCTCCACTGAAATTTCCCCTACGCATGTGGTTGTAGGAGTCGGTTTTTCCTATTCACTTTGTACATTGTATACATTATTCTTTCTGCATTGTATAACAGTTGCTGTTCGAACAATTATAGGCCTACCACATCGTCTTTCTTATCGTTAGTTAGCCTTAACAGTTAATCTCTGTACAAGTCTTGTTGGTTTATCTTACCTATTTCAGATATAGTCTCCAGGCTAATTATTATTCGTGTTGTTTATAGGCCTAGTAGCCTATTGTTGTTAGACTCTGTGTAATCCATCTGCTGTATGTTTTGTCATACGTTTGTGTGACAAAATTTGTTCTTGACTGCCTTTACTTGTGCCAGAGTTGTTCTGCTTGAGCATTGGCGATTGCGCCGCTTCTCGTTTGTTTTTCTAATCATGTTCCCTGTTGTCCATTTCATATTTATTGTTTTTCTTTCATTCGCTTAGGCCTACTTGTGGTTCTTTATTTTAACGTCTCTCTCTGTCTCATCTCGCTCTATCTGTCCCTTCTCTCCTTCCGTATCCCTCCCTTTCTTCCCTCTCTTTCACCCTCCTCTTCTCGTTCCATCTGTCACTTCTCTCCCAGGCTCTTCTGGTCTTTTGTTTGCCTCAGTAGGCGTTCTCCGTGCTATCCCTTCTTGAACCAGACGACTTGAAGACGTTGCTCCTGCTCTGCTTTCCTCTCGCGACGACCACACATTGGCAGAAGAGCGCCAGAAACTGTCTACGGAAACGACGCCCGAAGAAATAGTACGGAACGATGTTAATGGAGGAATTGAGGACGACGAGGAAGCTGGCTATCTCGTTCAGCGTGTAGAGCGAGATGTCCCTGAAGGCCTGGGCCTCGCCGTGGAAGCCCCAGATCGTTCGCGAGACGAGTGCCGGCAGTTGGCAGCTGAAGAAGATGACGACGACCCCGATGAGCATGACGGTCGTGTCGACGCGGTTCTTCTCCGTTGAGTTGAGCTCCTGGCGGCGACGGCGGCGAGAGAGCCTCACAGCGTTGACGAGGAATGCGTTGAGGATCGCAAGGGTGATGAAGGGCAGACCGAAGACGAAGACGATGTAGAACCAGGAGTGGTAGAGCTCGCGGAAGAGTCGACTCCGTCCGAATTCCGTCAGGTCGCAGCCCACCTGCATGCCCTCCATCGTCGGGTGGAATACATCTACGACTACGGTGTAGTACTCGAAGAACCGCGGCAGGTTGAAGAGTACGCTACTGAGAAGGACCGCGATGACAACGATACGTGCTCTGCGTACCGTGCAGAAGGGTTCGGCGTGGTACGGGTGGCAGATCATGATGTAGCGGTCGACGGTGAAAGCGAGGGTCAGCCAGACGGATGTTACCTGTAGGGTGAAGGCCGCCGGGTGGAGGTAGGGAAACAGGTAGGGGTAGACGCCGGAGTGCCACGGCCAATTGGTGGCGTCCTTGACCGGTCTGCGAGTGTCCTTCGAGAGGAGAGCGAGCGTACAGAGAACGAAGAGGAGATCGCAGATGGCCAGGGCAGCCAGGTAACAATAGGTCGACGTGTACATCTTTCTCCTCGTCAGAACGAGCGCCGACAACAGGTTCCCGATGACTCCGAAGCAGCATACGGCGACGCCGGCGATTCCCATCACGTAGTAGGTGACTAGGTCGAGCGTGTACTTGTGTGTGCCGAACGGACTGCCCGTCGCCGACTGCAGCTGCTCCTGACAGCGCAGAAGAAGCCTCAGCTGATCGTCCGTCAGACTGAAGTTGGCCGCGGAGGAGGAGGAGGATGGTCGAGTGGAGGCGTTTAAGTGCGAGTGTAGGCACGCCTCTAGCGGCGACAGAAGCCTCATTGTTCCCGCCGTTTGCGACATGGTTAAACGCCGCAGGCCTTGAACAGTGATATTTTGAAAGTCTTTGTCCTTTTCACAGGTCTACTTATTATACACGCCGAGGACTATACGTATACAGACGGACGTTTGGTTACTCTTGTCGTATTTGTGACATAGTTTATCCTCGCAAATAGTTTATCCACGCAATCCGTTGAAGACTGGTGCAAGTCTACGTTCACTTAATAAGTCTACCTATTCATTCATTCGTTCATTCAGAGAAATTATATAGCGCCCCTTCAAGAAACCTACTCTCAGAGGTCTATGTCTTCTTGCGATCGTTATCTCGAGATTTCTACAACACTCAAAAGAGAGCTAAGTGGCGATGATCAGCTTTTTCACAGGCCCTCAGTCAAAACAAGCTCTTGAATGAATTGAGATCTGCGGACAGCGGTGGTGAAGGATTTCACCCGATCAGTTCATTGAAAAATGAGCAGGGACGAGGCCATCGCTATACAAACAGTGTACATTTACATTTAATAATAATACAATGATCGATAAAAGACGGATAATCCATTGATTTCAGAGTCGGTATCGCAACCTCGTTCAACGTCACGAAGAAGGACTTCACCAGCAGAAAACGTCAAATATGTCTCCACTGAAATTCCGATGAATTGGTTTTGCTCTGCCTACAAAAATAAAGCACACAAGTCCAACGCTGTAATTAACATTTGCACGAAGTTACATACGCAAGCGTCTGTAATTCTGACTATAATCGTAACAGTATTTTTTACATTGCACATTTTCATACTCCTCATGTGCCGCATGATGTGCGACATAATTAGTATCACCTAGGCCTACACCACATACATTTAGACCATAAGCATTCATTTAGAGGTAATTCATTCATTTAAAGCCCAAATACAGTCTGTAGAAAATAGTTGTTGCCCAACTAGTTATTCACGCACGGCTAAGTAAGATATCAATAACCACATTGCCTCGCCGTAAGACCAGGTGACCTATGCATGGTGAATGTCATGAGCTAGATCAAGGTAGGCTAATCGCTCGTCGAATCGACTACATCCCTCTGTGTGCAGGCAATAATAGAAAGTATATAATCCTGGCGTAGTCTAGTGGTTGCAGTTTAAAATAGACTCCTATAATACTGACGCATAGGATTAAGGGCTTTCGCGTGGTTGATGTATTTATTAGATAGGAAGCCAGATATAACAGAAGGCGAGAAATATGACTAGCCGGCTAATTTTAGAAGTGGTGACCTTCACCAGTTCGGCTGTCTAGCTTTACCTTCATGAATTAATCTCATATTATGGACTTCCGTGTGGCTGCTAGATTAAATAGGGCGATTGATTGATGACGTGTGAAATATGACGAGTGGCAAATTGGACCTATAAACGTCGGCTATGATGCTTTTCCTTCCGTAATATAAGTCTACCTCTTCCGATGAAGTTCCTGTTGCCACGAGACTGCAATAATTCTCAATTTACATCGCACAAACAAGCCTCATTCTCGACGGTAACTATAGGTGAAAAGGTCAAAGCCCTGAGAAATTAATGGAATTTCTCCGACGCTGCCAGCATTGTATGTAGGTCCTATACACATTACCCTAATAAAATTCTAAATAGATTTTACGCGAATCTTATAGTTGCCTGGCGAAAGTAATAGGGTGATGGAACAGGAGGTAGAGGCACATTTCGAGGAGGTGATGATGATGGTGGTGGTAGTGGCGGCATTACTTTCGTGGTAGTGTTAGTGGTGCATCACACCGCTAAACTGTGTGTTTTTGTGTGTGTGTTCGTGTGTGTGTGTGTGTGTGTGTGTGTGTATGTGTGTGTGTGTGTTTGTGTGTGTGTGTGTGTGTGTGTGGGTGGGGGTGGGGGGTGGGGGGGGTATTTGAGTGTCATTCTGGAATCGAGTGGTCTGTCAAATGTGCTCCATGTTGACCGAGATCATAACTCATCTAAATCAAGTTAGACCGCTGGCACCGAGCCCTGATATATACGGTTGAACTCTGCCACTATCTACAGCGATTTATATACAATACATATTCATACTCGTGTGCGTGTGTGTGTGTGTGTGCACGCGCGAGACAGAGACAGAGACAAAGAAAGACAGATAATGTGTGTGTGTGTGTGTGTGTGTGAGAGAGAGAGAGAGAGAGAGAGACAGACAGACAGACAGACAGACAGACAGACAGACAGACATTCAGACATTCAGACAGAGACAGACAGAGACAGAGGGAGAGACAGAGAGAGACAGAGAGACAGAGAAAGAGATAGAAAGAGAGACAGAAAGAGAGACAGAGAGACAGAGAGAGATAGACAGACAGAGACAGACAGAGACAGACAGAGACAGACAGACTGAGACAGATAGAGAAAGACATCCACAGAGAGAGAGACAGAGTGAGACGGAGAGAGACGGAGAGAGAGAAAGAGACAGACAGACAGAGACAGAGACAGAGAGAGACGGAGTGAGACGGAGAGAGACGGAGAGAGAGAGAGAAGAGAGAGAGAGACAGACAGAGAGAGAGAGACAGACAGAGACAGAGACAGAGACAGAGACAGAGACAGAGACAGAGAGCGAACGATTTTATCAGCATCAATGTAATTTTTATTTTTATTTCGAAAGGCGTATATATAATATAATTTGTCTTTATATACATATAAAATATATACGCACAGACGGATACATCATGTGCATGTGCTCTTCGTAGTATAAATATATACATTAGGTCCTTCTGTGTTTAATAGCAGTGTTTTCAGTATCGATATATCAATATATATCGATCTGCTATAGCGCATGCAATAGATCAACTGTCAAGTAAAGACGTGATTGGTTCACACAGAAAAAATCTTTCACTGGCCAAATAAAATTAGTTTATAGATTGAAACCACAGGAAATTTATTCCTGTGTCTGATGAAATTCCTTCGCAGCCGATAACAGATGATTGTGTGCAAGATAAATTCCGACGAATTTATCGGAGATGGGTGTAGGTCCTACTTCGTGAGTGCATGCAGTTTTCGGTTGAAGTTCTTTTTTCTGTTCGATGTATGTTACAGTGAGCAGATAAATGTACACTGTTACACAAATCGTTGCGCTGCCCTGGTTTCGAGAATTTGTCATTTCTTCGGTTTAAATCAGGGTGTCAAGCCCTTTTTGATGGCGGGCCAGTGTCAATATTTTCCAGCAAGTGGCGGGCCAGGGTGTTGAAGGTCCTGAAGAAAATAGGGCTGGGGATCCTGAATTTGAGAGGGGCCCGTCCGCAGACTTTTTTGCAGAACTAAATCTTATATAGTGCATTTTTAGCACACAAACAGTCAACTTAGGCTTTAAAACTCTTCATTCTGATCTTCATTAGGCCTATTAGTCACAAATATCACATAAAACTCATGGAGCTTTAAAAATGACCCAAAGAATTTGAACTTTATTCTCAAATTGTGTAGCCTGTAGACAAGGCTTAACGGGCCAGAAAACATTGTCGGCCAGAAATGGCCGGCGGGCGGACTCTTTGACACTCCTTGTTTAAATATTGTTGCAAACATATGGTCTAAATAAACAAACTATTAAAAATTAGCAACTCGATAGCACGTGGTAATTTCAATAAAGCACATATGCAGAATGAGCAACGACAGGAAAATAAAACGCTGGTGTTTGGAATGATGGACGGCACAAACAAGAAAGGACGACCTCACAAAGAGTGGATGGACGACATAACTGAATGATGTGGAGCATCGCTACAAGAACTGACACACGCCGCGATGGAGAGGCGGCAGTGGAAGAACATAGTGGGAACTGCATCAGACACCTACGGGCGTTGAACCCATGGTCTATGATGATGATGATGAATTTCAGTCTATCTGACAGAGAAACTGAAACGTTATCAATCGCCACATTTGTGCTGAAACTCATCAAGTGACGACGAATGGATGGAAGTCTGACAATCGCAATCGTAAAATCCAAACTTCTAAAGCGTCACTCGAAAGTCAAGCGCAGGGCACCAGCTTATTCACGAGCGCTTCACAACAGCATCAAGCTGCCATGGTCTGAGTCGGCACGTGGTGGTATTATATGACCTGTCACAGATTCGATTATAACCACGTTCTATACCTAACTTCACTGCGTCTGCCTGAGTGCTTCGTAACAACAGCGTCAAGCGGCCAAAGGAGTCATCAAGCGCGTAATTATATTAAAACATAATGGTAGAACTGAAATGTGAAAAAACGGTTCAATGCTTTGCTTTCCTGTCATGAGCATAACAATGAAGCAAACGCAAACAATGAAACCAATAAATAAAGGACACGTACTAACAGACCTTCATATTGCACATCATAAAATGCGGTGTCCACAATCCAGAGATTCGGAGAACTGCTAGCACTGGAAACGTCCGTGCAGCGCAAAGTGCACATTTCAAAGAGCTTGACAAAAAGCATTTAATGGACGTGGTGTGCTTACGACGGTATGGTTGGGCCTTTGAGCACTTTTCTGTGACAACTAATATGGTGACCTATGCACGTATATCTGCTATCTTTATGTCCAGAAAATTCGAGTTACGAGTTGTTTTTCCGCTCCAGTTGAAGCAACCCATTTGTCGCTTAATATTATGGCAATATATCAGAAACTGTTTGCTATAACTCTGAAGTTATCTACGTTTTATTCAGATTGCGGTGCGTCTTAAATAATATAATCCTAATCGTAAATTCGAGATTTTCTGCAGAGCCCAGAGAAGCGAGGTAGCGGGAACCACCTTTTTCACGAGAGCGCTGCAGCATTTCTCGAGTATGCCCTGCTCTATAAGACGAATAATTATGGGAAAGTGCTGAGAAATTTACCATTCTAAATGACCACTCTTCTAAATGGCCATAATTGTAAATAACCACTGTTCATAATGACCACCATTTCATATCTAGAAACATTTACATGACTCTTATTTCTAAATGCCATCACGATCATCGTCATCAATGCCCCGTGACCATGCATCCATCATTGTCTTCCCTGTAGTCACCACTTTTTCATCATCATCATCATCATCATCGTCGTCGTCGTCGTCGTCGTCGTCATCATCATCATCATCATCATCATCATCATCATCATCATCATCACCATCATCATCAGCATCATCATCAGCATCATCACCATAATCAGCATCATCATCATCATCATCATCATCATCATCATCATCATCATCATCATCATCATCATCATCATCATCATCATCATCATCATCAACAACAACATCATCATCATCATCATCATCATCCAAAGTCTCCATTATCATCGTCGTCGTCAACACAACCGCTATCACCATCATCAAGACCATCATCGTCATCATCATAACGGCTGTTGTGATCTATCATCATGAAACTCGTCACGTGCCTCATCAATCATCATAACTGCCATCACAGCCGACGTAATCATCATCGTCATCGTCATCATCCCCTAATGAACACCCGGTCCTTCCATTGCTGTTAACGAGGCGTCGGCGTCATGCATGCAGGACCCGCGGAGCCCATAAAAGCAGATCATCCACCCACTAACCATTCCAATGCAGCAGCAGCAGCAGCAGCCTCTCTCGTCATCACATCATTGCCATGTGCACTTCCTGCATCGAAATTACTTCAAGAGCCGTTAGGGTCGTGTTGTTAAGCTTTACTCGACCTATATGCTAAGCCCAGTGTGGCCAGATCGATTGCAAACATTGTTGGTGATTGAACACATAAAGTCTGCCACCTCTGCCGCATTACAACGATAGCAACAACAAAGGTCACAACTACTACAACTCCTACCACTACCAACGGTTCTACTACCACCATTACTATTACACAGTTTTATTTTAGTTCCTGAAAATAGAATAGGAATAATAATTATTTTAAATTAGATCCACGGAACGAAAACTGGAATAGAAATAAGTCTGGAACGAGAATGGAATAGGAATAAAAATTTCAATATTTTTCTCGGACGAGAACGAAATAGAAACAATTTTTTAAAATATTTTTAATAGCTTTTCGGACTGACGGCGGCTCCAGGTTGAAGTGAGAGTAACAGGAGCATTCATATTGTCCGTAATATGCTAATCTCATAAATACGTCAAGACACTGTTTTGTGTGGCAGTCTGATAGACATTAATCGTGTTCATGTTAGACATTTCTGTGAGAACTGCAAGTGGAAGTGGAACTAGAAATTTAAATTTTCTGGAACTGGAACTGGAACTAAAATTATTTCTAAATACGAAGTGGGACTAGAACAAGAATAAAATTTATTTATAAAGAGGAACTAAAACTAGAACAAAAATGACGAC
>JACEVL010001053.1:202500-235000 GCA_020284085.1 Aporrectodea caliginosa
GCTTGAAAATTCAAAGTAGAATAGAAATAAATTGTTTATGATATTTTCTGCAAAGCATTGTATAACTTACCTGCAAGTATCATAGATATTAACAGCTGAGTTATATTATGATGTCAAACAATGAATATAACATATGATAAAGAACTGTGATTTTTAATCTGTGACTATGCATGTATTTCTTTAATAATATTTGATTGCAATGTTTGAAAATTCAAAGTAGAATAGAAATAAATTGTTTATGATATTTCTGCAAAGCATTGTATAGCTTGCCTGCAAGTATCATAGATATTAATAGCTGAGTTGTATTATGATGTCAAACAATGAATATCAGTGACATTGTAAAATACTGTTTAGACGCCTTTAAATGGTGTCATTGGAACTCTATTAATTCTTTGTTTTTTTAAAATTGTATTGTACATAATTTTGAATTGTCGTCAACGGCCTTTGATGTCATATGATGACGGTAAACTTGTGAATAAAAAAAAACAGAAAAAACGTTAGTCAATAATTAAATTATTATATTTAGCCTAATTACTACGAAACTGAATGTGGAAGTTAAACACAGACACACGGTCAATTTTATTATATTAGGTCTACTCATTGAGCTTATTATACAAAAGAAGCTACTGTCATTATTTTTTATTTATAAGATTAGGGCCTATAAGGCTATAACAACCAGCTTCCGATTTGGAGTATATGCCTAAAGAGTTTGCGCAAATATTCCCTTACTCTATTTTCCCTCCCTCAAAGTAGGCTAATGCGTAGTATTAGTCGGCCAAACCTACCTTCCCAGTCGAAGGCGGAATCGGTTTCGGTCAGGGACAGCCAGACGAAATTGTCCTATACTCAGAAGTGCTAGTCTTTTTCGTTCCTGTGATAGGCCTACTGCCCGAGTGTGTAGGCGCTGTGTGTTCGTGGCGGCGAATTGAGGTCGCTGAGGCGGCTGAGATGAAGGTCGGCGAAATGTGCGCGCTCAATTCAACGGTTACCCATTTACTTGGGGGGGGAGTTAGAACCCGTAAAACAACAAAGATCAACAGATTCGCATTCCTCCTTCATCCAGGCTTGGGACTGGTCCCGAAGCGAGCGGGGTGTGTTTAAAAAGTCTGGCAGAACGTGTGTTAGCTTGCATCTAATGGAAGAATCTGATTACTTAGAGACTGTCGCTCCGTGCCAGTGTCAATTATATATGTTCATTAATATTATGTACATTTGTATATATATATATATATATATATATATAAAGTTCTGACTACGCGGCTAACTGTTATCTGGCAGGGATCGGCTAAAACAACAGAAAAGAATACGATACAAATTAGCCGTTACGACTGATCAAATGCATTTCGCCGTCTCGGGTGACAATATGAATTTCCATATTACCAAGAGAGAACTCTATAGGCTACGTTAAATTTTCAAACATCCGCATAAACAAAGATAGTCTATAGCTCCAAGACCGTCCAAAAAAATTGAATAATCAAAAATTCTCTGCACCTATGCTCAAAATCCAGGGGGGCGCAAATGCGCCCCCTTGCGCCCCCCTGCGGACGCCCATGCTCAGGACAGCAGAAGCCACAGGGCCAGGACACTCATGACAGAAGTCGTCTATATGCACACACTGGGTCAAAGCAATCTGCCGTCTGCAGTGAGTGCGTGGAAAAGGGAAGAAATAGATCCAGAGGGAAATCTCAGCCGACAGATACGACGTGCAAAGAAGCTCTTGTCAAAAGCATCAAGGCAAATTGCACTCGACCGCCCGTCAGGCTTATTACCCACGCTTAACACTTTAACGACGACAGTGTGCTAAGCGATTGGGAAACCAATGCAGTGCGTCGCTCAAGTGTTAATAAAACAGACGGGTATTAATGATCGTGTAAGACGTATACATACATGAAACTGTATACGACACCTGTGTGCTGGATATAGCTGGATGCGACAGAATGTATGCATTGTATTGTATTGTATTTGATCATTTGTAAAGCGCTTCTCATAGCATAAGCCTTTCAGAAGCGCTTCCATGGCAGTGCGAGGTACTCCGAGAGAAAAAGGAAGGTTTTAAGTTGAGAGAAAGCGGTAGAGATGCTATCAGAGAGGATTGCAGACCGTAGAGAAGGAGGAAGTCCATTCCACAGGGAGGGACCTATGCAGGCAAAAGACCTGGATTGAGCCATTGTGGTGCTAACACGGATATAACCACCCGTATATACATAGCTTATCTATATATATATATATATCATGAACATATTGCATTTAAATAGCGCCTTACAAGACTTTAAACGTATACTTGTCATTTACTTGATTGGTAAGTATAGAAGGTTTACCATATTATTTTATTCATTTATTTATTCTGAGAATTTATATTGCGCCTCTTCTGAGCTAGCCTATTATGATGCTAAGTGTCATTATGAACGAAATGTTGCATCAATTAACAAAACAATGCACTGTAAGTTGAAAGAGTCACCAGTGATGGGCCCACGCACACACGTGGAACCAACCAGCGGATTCCCGTCGAAAGCTAACAGATGGCATGGGTGTTCAGAGTCTCTGAGCCAAGTTTAGTCGATAGAGTAGAACGGCCACAAGTGACAGCGTTCGCACACACGATGACGCTGCCGACGAGCAGTCCCTCACTGGTAGAAGATGACGCACGTCCGGCTAAATTACAATTCTAAAGGCTCTACATGAATTAAAACATAGTCACTGTGGTCATAACCAGACACTCGAATTATCACAAAATGGTAGAGGACTCAAGGATAGTCTGCTAATTCGTCATAGTTCTATGTCTCATTGCCACCAGACAATTCGTATCTTTTAATGTGACCACTCCTGCAAGTGCCACTCGTTATCAAAATTTCGGATAAAACTGTCCTCAAAGCTTGTGGCAGCAGTGTGGCTAAAATTTCTTCATACAAAGAAACTGATTGCAGAGCTCGATATCATTCACTAGGTTCAATAACAAAACATTTATGATTGATGACTGTAATTAGGGATATAGACTCCACTCCCAACAACACCGTCATTATCACGTTGGACATACGACGCACTAGTCGCATGAAAATATTTCCATATGTGGTTGATGTCCTACATACACTGTACGGTTCCATATGGTAGGACATATGCAGTCCTTATGATAGTTACCGTCATTTCGTTCTCAGCTTAAGATTTATTCTATCCTTTTCTTCCACAGGCTGCCTCTCTATCTGAGTGGACTGACCTGATTACGGCTTGGTTTTGGTGCGCCATCAGTTGAAGCCTTGTGCAATAGACACTGGCCCGATATAAGTCACAAATTTATGATAATTATGAGCTTCATATGTCCTTCATATGACCTCGTGTTTGGGATCGTGGTCACAGAAATTTGCGAGACAATTTCAGGCGATTTATTAACTCCAGCGTAACGCCTTATACGTAGCTGGAGATAGTCTTCTGTTTACATTAGGAAGCAATGTATTATGGGGCAGACAAATTTGTAAACAGAAATTATGTGTTGTCGGCTTCTCATTACTTTCGCACTGAATCACGATGTGTTCATAAAAACCAACTAATTGTAAATGGTGACAAAAGAAAGACAACTACTGCTGCTGCTGCTGCTGCTACTGCTGCTACTGCTACTGCTACTGCTACTGCTACTGCTACTACTGCTGCTGCTACTACTACTACTACTACTACTACTACTACTACTACTACTACTACTACTAATAATAATAATAATAATAATAATAATAATAATAATAATAATAATAATAATAATAATAATAATAATAATAATAATAATAATAATAATAATAATAATAATAATAATAATAATAATAATAATAATATTATTAATAATGATAATAATAATGATAATAATGATAATAATAATAATAATAATAATAATAATAATAATAATAATAATAATAATAATAATAATAATAATTTTATGGCGCAGTAACACAACCATGTCGTTACAAGGGCGCCTCACAGTCAACTGCCGTTTGCAGAGTGTAAGAGAGCGACTAAAGCGTGGTTAGTTGAAAACTTTCCGGCCATGAAAATTCCTTTTTTATTAAAGCAACTGAATATGGAATGGGAGGCGTTTTCACAAATCCAAAAAGCATAGGGCCTATGCAGTATGAAGTCTACAGTCGTACAGTAACCATTGTGAATTGCTTTCTATGACCATTGTGAATTGCTTTCTATAACCATTGTGAAGTGCTTACTATAGGCATCCAGCAGAAAATGTGTGACCGTTAAACGACAGACAATCCCCTCAAACAGCATTCAATATCTTAGCGGAGTTTTAGGCTCTGTGGCAGGATTTCCAGAGTAGTGTGTGCAAATGATGTTTAGTTAAAGAAAGAATGCATTCGCTCAGTTCACTGCAGTTGCTAGATTGATGCTTGCATTTCAGTCGAACTTTCTGCGAACTAAGGTCGTTTACAAAGTGTACACAGTGAGCGATTACTCCACTTATCGCGCCCTATGCTTCTACCAAAAGAGGTTTCTCCAACAAACTAATGCGGTTTCTTCAATCGTCGTTGACTCACCCGTTTATCATCTCCAGTTTTGATCGAACCCGCAGAGTCGCTCTCTGAGCCACTGAAGACAACTCTTTTGATAAGATCACCTGGCTCTACTCAATACGATGACGTATTGGAATGCCAAAAACAATAGAGACACGTTACAGCCTGCTTCGTTACAAAACCGATTAAATGTGGGATGTCCTGCATTGGCTTCCTATCCGGCAGTGAATTGGTATCGGGTATCTACTTTGGTGTGGCCGTGCCTTCTAGGTGCCGCCTCTGCATATTGACAAGAGTTCTGTCGCTCCACTCTGGGTGTGCAGGGACGTTGTGCTCTCCACTCCTCTGCACATGATGAATACCTCGTCCCCCGTGCACAAACTGCTATAATATACAGCATCGTGCTTTCTCCGTTGCCGGCGCCTACGGTATGAATGGGTTTCTATTAGCATTACGCCTCTGATGCGTATACGGTTCACTCAGATGCGTTTTATTGCAGCTTTTTAAGACCGTCTTTTTTAGCACGGGTTGGGTCGGGAGCGCTTCTGAGTATAGTAACCTTTAAGGGCGCTATATAAATCTCCGTAATGAATGAATGAATGAATGAACACGAATTCTGATAAACAGAAACAGGACATTGATCGAACAAGACATCGACGTAAAAATTATCTCAACCACAGAAACTGACTTCCTTACATATACGTATATATACGTATTTATATATATATATATATATATATATATATATATAGAAAGTCAGTTTCCGTGATATATATATTATATATATATATTATATATATATCACGGAAACTGACTTTCTTATATTTATATATACCACAGAAACTGACTTCCATATACATGTATAAACATATATATATGTATATATTTATATAAGGAAGTCAGTTTCTGTGTTATATATCGTATATATATATATTTATATGTATAACACGGTCTCAATAAAAAGCGGATCTTGCTATATATATCCGCAGGTCAGCGCAATAACGAGTTTCTGTTGTATGCACATTATACATCTGTATAGTCTATATATATTTTCCTTCAAAAAAGCCGTGCTCTAAAAGCGTGCGTGTTTATACAGTCGGCGGCGGCGCTCAACCCATAGCAATGTCCAACCGGGCATTTCTTCGATCTGGTGGCAATCCTAGTCAAGCGGGTGACTCGGTTTGTTTAGTGACACAATCACATTGGCAAGTCTTTAGAGTAAAACACTCGAGAAAAAACCAATCTCTATGCACAGCAGACGCTATAGCGCATTGTATATATACGCTCTTCAATGTTAAATGTCTGGAAATATTCATCGGCTCAAGGAAAGTGGAGTGGTTATGAACTATAGGACTGTCTCCGTGGTTTCCTCGAGTAGGAAGCGATCGGGAGGATAGTATAGGCTGTGGGGTATTCCGGATATTTTACTGTCGTTCTAACGCAGATAACGTGTTTGTTGAGCCACCTAAGCACATGGTATACGTTATATATTGGCCTATATGTCATCGTTTATTGACCGTTCTAGATGCCACACCGCACCAAGATACAGGTTGAGTGGAAAGTAGGATTAGGTCAACGTCTATGAGTATTTTTACTATCATTGTTCTGTAGTATGGAACGCTTTACCAATAGAAATCCGTTCCTCCAATACTCTGCAGGTTTTCAAAAAAAGGTTACGTGCTTTTCTTCTTTCCTCAATTTAAACGGCCAAACCATCACTAGAAGTGCATATTACCGCGTTTATTTAAGGATTTAGTTAAGTTTATAGTTAAGATCGTGTTATCACTTGTTTCTGGATAATTCAACTCTTGTTGTCTCTCGTCACCTTCTGGTTCAGTTTCTTTTTTTTGTGGCTAATTTGGAATTTTTTGTTTGTAATTTGCTATCTGGGTGACCCTCCTTAGCGGGATCTCCATCCCTTTTGGGCCTCCCTTTGTCGCCAATGCTTTTTTGTTAATGTACATTCTCTGGCATAATTGTAATGTTTTGTTTTGGTTGCAATAAAACAACTTGATTGATTGATTGATTGATTGATTAGAAATGCCAAGTTATGCCTGTTAAGCATTGTTATCTTATGTTATGCCGCATTGTTATCTTATGTTATGCTACGTCTCATTGCCACCTCATCCTATCTTATCTTATCCTATCTTATCTTATCTTATGTCATAATTATAATGTCGTGTCATGCTATGTTTTATGTTATGCTATTGCATGGACATACTTAGGGGTTGGTTTTACGGGTTCAACCCCACCCCGAAATAAGTTCCTGGAAAATTTTTATATGCTGCTACATGCTAAATACAAAAAACCTTAACTTTTATGACCATCTTCAATGGAAACCCCTCCCGAAATCTTAAAACGCCCTCGAAATTTTTTCATGGCTACGCCCATGTGCTACTGCAATGAATCTGGTATTCCAACAGCCATTTACTGTGGTTGCAAGTCTAGATAACTAGTGACTGTGAGCAAGCGATCATTCCTCCCACGTGGCGAGTCTTAAGAGAGTAATGCGTTTGTCGGGAGACTTCCACGAAAGTCGCATACTTGGGAGAATTCCAATTCCAGATTGCAACATCGATCAGTCGCTCGACTCTTTCCGGATACATTCGGATGTTGGACTCAAAAGCGAAGATCAAGAGCGAACAAAACCCGATCACGAATCTCCTCTGATCATACATTCTACGCACAGTCGCATGCTTGTGATCAGACCAGGGCCGTTGTAAGGTCGTCGTAGGCCCTACAAGCACTCTTGCATTCGTAGACCCCAACTGAATTAAAGCCAGTGATCCCGTCCTAAGCAGAAAAGAATCGGAACGCCGGCTGCAGGCGCCATTTTAATCTAGAAATATTTTACCGGTACGGCGTTCCGATCGCCAAAAAAAGAACCGGAACGCCGTTCCGGTACATTCCGGTCCCAACCGATCCCTGGTTAAAGCTAAACGCATTCAGATTATTTATTGATGACATGTTTAATCATGATTCATGATCACACCCAGTTTTGATTTTAAATCTCAATTTACTTTTTGTTATGTTGATTATTTATATCCTTGATATATCCACTAAGGTCCAATGTAAGTTACTTTTTCCCAATATCTCTTTTCCAGACTTCAGACGTACGTAGGCCCCTGAAAGGCTCGTAAGCCCTAGACACAGTGCCTACTCTGCCCATGGACGTATTTAGGGGGAGTTTTACGAGTTCAACCCCCCAAATAAATTCCCGAAATTTGTTTCTATGCAATTATATGCGAAATACCCAAAAATGAACTTTTTGGACCATTTCCAATGGAAATCCCCCCGCCCGAAAACTTAAACTCCCTCCAACATTTTTTCCTGGCTACGCCCATGAAGTCTGTTCCTAACGGATAATACGGTCCTGGATCACACACGGTAACCGATTGGCTTGAACGTTTGTCATGTAACTTGAAGTGTGCAGGTTCGAGTCTCATCTGAGACTAGCAGCAGCTTCTTATATAGTGTTCAACGACACCTTATGGCTGCCGGGGCCGTTAACGTCGCCCTCTCCTTTTATCCAGGCTTGGGACTGGCACTACCCGAAAACCACCCAGTGAGTTAAACAGCTACTCTGTAGGGATGATATTGAGCGCGTCCTTCGCGCACGAGTGCTCAGCACCATCGACCTATGCTCTGTCATTAGATAGTAACGATGAATAATTACATAAATAATGATAAGACTGTCTGTTCCTTTAATTCAACTGTGTTTCGAACCCGACACGCGATATGGACTTGGCAAATGAGCTATTCAGTATGAATGCGAACGGGATGAGGTGTTGCATGGTATATGCTGTGTCTGGGGGCTTGAAATATTCACTCTAGTCTCCAATACCAATAGGAAATAAACGGTAAGCCGGCTGATTGGACGACTGCATTGCGTGGAAAGACGTGCCTTAGAAATATATTAAATCAATTCATCATAGACTTCCCAAGAACTATAGGAACAAAACAGACTGTGTGAAAGGTGAGGGTATGCCATACGACAAAACAAAATGATAAAATGTGCTCCTCAAAATAGCTCAGAGGAACTCTTTGCAGCCGGGCAACACAGATAATGTGAGCCATTAGCGGAACTGCAGCGGAAATAAGCGACTGATAGTAAAGCATGAGCCATACCAGAGCAAAGCAATAAAGGAAATGCCAGGTCAAACGCTTTATGTCGCAGTTGCAGGAATAAACATGTAATATATAGGCAGTAAAAGAGGCAATAGCGTAGGCAGTCTAAACTCATATAACTGTACCAAAAGCATCGCTAAATGTTCTGAGTTAAAAATACCGTTTAGATCCAATGCATTTCCAGCATACGTCTAGATCAGACATCGCTTCTGTCCTATAGAGTCCGATGCACAGGGTTTATCTAAATGTATATGCAATTGGGCGTATCTGGGAGGGTATCTAACTGGGTTTAAGCTTAGGAGTATCTATAATGAGCTAAAAATGTCACTGCGACTGTCCTCCATCTATCCCTTCGGTTAGTGGTCGATTACTTCCTGTCCGATGTTTGAGTGAGTCTTACTGCGCCATTAGTCTATGCCTTGTACAATGCACAAGCATAGACCAACTAGCATTTTTTACCCGGCTTTGCCCGGGTTTTCGCCATGCGTAATTTTTAACGGCTGCATATAAAGGCTACTAACTTACTTACTATATACGCCAGGCTTCAAATATTTTAAATGTCCACATATCTGAAAGGAAACGATATTTAGAGGTGAAAGTAGTTTTTTAATAATAATAATAATAATAATAATAATAATAATAATAATAATAATAATAATAATAATAATAATAATAATAATAATAATAATAATAATAATAATAATAATAATAATAATAATAATAATAATTAATTCAGACTGACAAGTAAGCAGTAAGATTACATGATTAGTATAGCAACAGATGATAACAAGTTTAACAGGAGTCAAATTTAACTGTATGGCAACCTGCAAGGCGCCCAAAAAAAGTCCCAGCAATATGCGATACTTAAGGCGTATCTACACCAGAATGCGGATATGCAATTTACTTACTTACTTACTTACTTATATGTCCTACTGCTCAATTTAAGTCGCCATCTAGGGAGCTGAAGGCTGAGTCAACCTTATGGGACTAGCGGGTATCGAACCCGCGTCCTTCTGATCTTCGTGCCAACGTGTTACCATTCAACCACCTCAACCTAATATGTAGGCCAATGAGCGAGTAATTAATCACTGATGTTATGCAATCAACAACTCGTTTTCATTTCGTGACATCCGTGCTAAAACACGGTGAAGCAAATCGCTTCTCGCTTCAGCAGAACGGTTTTTTCAACTCTAGAACGACTAATTCAATAACTCTGGCGGATGTTGCGCATTATAGATGAGTGATGCGTTGGAAGTCACTGATTAAATCCACGATGGATTGTATCGAGAACTCTGCTTAATAGATATATATTCGTTTATTGAACAAACGGGTGTGACAAATCGCAACCCGGTACAGAAAATGACAAAAAGAAAACGTGATATAACTTGCGACAACAACATCGCGCGTGTGGCAGCCTGCGAGGCGCCTCTTTAATAAGTTTAATCAAATACAATCAAGCAATAGTGATGCGCCTAACACAGTCAATTGAGTTAAATTTTTATGTCGTTGGTGTAGGGGTCTTATAATTATATTGTATCATTTTTTCCTGTAGCTATGCTTTCTTTCTTGCTCTGTTATTTGTCAAGTGTGGACCTTGTGTAACGCTAATAATTTTAGGCCAACTCACTAACTTAATTTAAGACGGCGTACTGGGAATCGAACGCAGAACGCTGCGACTTTGGAAAGCTGACGCAATAGACCCCCAGCCACAAATGGGCACGAATGCACAATTATTGAGACCATTTTTATATATAGACAGCCACCATTTGAAGTGGATAATAACGCCGGTGTCACGAAATAGAGTATCCCCCATTATATGAGTATCCCCCTTAGCGAAATGGAGTATTCAGTTTAGTTTGCATTTTTGGCGGTTTCTAAGTGTATTCAGTCGTACTGTTTGGATTTATTGTACACATAAAATATTTTAAGTTGCGTATCTTTAGTTTGTACGTCGCCCTGAAATCAATTTACCTCGTTTTTGGTGATTTTGACTGGATTTTCGTCTTGGCTATCGTGATGCGTATTACGATGGGAGATAGAATGGTTTATCCTTCCAGATACTATAAACCGGTTTATTCCATCCGGGGGATATGCTTTAGGGGGTATAGAATATCTCTGGACACCTGCTCTTTAAATCTCAGATGGTCTCAATGTGCGTATTCGTGCACATTTGTGGTGGGTCTAATACGTCGGGCTTTTTAACAGCTGGTCTGCCTCTTTCTATGGCAACCGGACTCGGACCTCCAGTGGACATCAATCTATAGACAACCCCTCTGATACGACGCAGCGCTCGCGAATAAGCTGGTGCTTTGCGCCTATAGCTTTAGAGTAGCTTTTTATAAATTTGGACTTTACGATTACGATTACGACTGAGCTCAGGACGATTTATTTAGCGCCGACTTAGAAGACAAAGAGGAAACGCTGATGCTATCTGTTCACTAGATCGATAAATAACTTTGCGATCGCTTATGCTCTTACTACGGCGGACAAAAGCCAGAATTTATATCAGAGGGAAAGCGAAGGAGACGGAGTGGGATACAATGGGGTAGCTCGGCTTTTGGCGCCCTTGTGTGAGTGAATTCCTCCACTGCTTATACCCTTGTAGTGTCAGTCCTAAGATACAGGAGGTGGGCGACGCTAATGGTGGCGGGGTTTAGGGTAATGGTAGCACACTCTGGCACGAAGAGCAGAAGATCAGCACGGACGCGGTATCGCTTCTCGGTATACCCTCCCAAAGGTTGACTCAGCCTTTCATTCGTCAGATGGCGATGGTAAAATGAACAGTAGGGCGTGATGGACGCCTTGCATGGCTGCCAAACAGTTAAATTCGACTCCTGTAATAACCTGTGATCATCCGTTCATGCTATGAATTGTAATCATACTGCGGTGTCAGTTTGAAATAATAAACGAAGATTATTTATGACACCTTGACGTAACACAGTAACTAACCGAGCGATAGCAATCGTCTCTCCGTTTTAATAGAAATCTTGAATTTAAACGAGAAATAATAACAACATAAATAAAAGTCAGGAGTTGCACGTTAATCGAAAACATAAATTTATGACTTCAATAATATTATGACACCAGACTCAAAACAAAACTTTTCTAGCCTTAATGGCTGCAAAGTCTTTGACAACTTCGCCGAAATTGATGGAAGCGAGTACTGGTTGCATAAAAAGAAGTAAAGATGGACGGTAGAGGGGTCAGGACGCCGACTCCAGTTAGAAAAGACAGACAGTGCCGATGACAAAAGTCCGTGCTGAAAACACATCGCAAGTTAGGTGACAGCAGTTACGACTGCGCGTCATTTCTTTGGATCGACTGATATATATATATATATATATATATATAGGCCGACCATATACAAGGGTATTGAATTATATAATATATATATATTGTATATATATATATATAGGCGTCTGGAAGACTGGAACTGCGACAAACGTTTTATCACTGCCACTGCCTATAGACGCTCTTGCCAGCATCACCATCGCAATCATTCTCATATCATAATAACTGTTATCAGCATCATCATTGTAAACATCAGCATCAAAATTGCTAGGCCCTATCATCATTGTTGTCATCGTCATCGTCACCGTCATCATCAACAGTGTCATTTCGGCATTGGATCGTCGTATCCCGTGCCTGCGCTCGTTTAATTCCATTCCAAATGGCCTGAAAACGAGCATTAGAACCGAACCTGATGTTTACCGGATGGGGTTCGATAGAAAGACATCTGCTTCAAATGGCGCCGAATCACGTGAAATGGACGATCGTAAAAGTTGCATTGCTGTGCAAATCGTCGGCGTATACAAAGGTTGGTCAATTGTTAGTCTGTTGCTGTCATTGTGCTCGAGTCGAAATAGTGTCGAAAGACTACTACTTTACAGAGCAATTTCCTAGCGTATCAGAGCTGTAATTGTAAATGTAATTACGGCCTTTTCTGTAGCATCGTCAGAAGCAGGCTACTTCTAAGACGCTTTACACCAGGCATGGGCAACTTCTTTTAGGAGGGGGCCGCCCTAAGATTTTAAGGGCAGCTGTCCGTATGCCAACCGCGGGCTAAATTTTGCGCATTCATTTGCCCCATAAGATGAGACAATGTTAATTTTATTCAAACTAAATATTGCAGAATACCCTTTAAAATAAATGAAAACGTAATTGTCCTAATTCCTATGATAGTCCTACTCTACAATAAAAACCAAAATATGTTTTAAGTTTATTCAGTTTTAAAAATAAATAAAATGGGCGAAGCTTCGCAAGTGCCAGGTGCAATTCTAATATAAAAGACATGTCTAGGGCCGATTCAAAGGTCCCCAGGGACCGGGACCGACCTGCGGACCCACCTCTGCATTACACTGTCAACTGTCAGCAAAAATGCTAAGAGCTGTTTGGGCAAATCAGCTACATCTCAAAACGATCACCTGAATAGTTTTACTCAATACGGCTGCTTCTGTATTCAATGTAAATGCTCGCCCTTTTCTAAAGCGACCGTATTATGGCCTCGACCCTGCTCGTTTTTCAATGAATTGATCGGGTGAGATCCTTCACCACCGCTCGCCCGTTTGAATTGTTGAATTGACGCCGCGCCATTTAAGATCCCCGTGCAAGGACCGTGGGAGCCCGTGATTTAACTCTCTTAAATAATTGAGCCAGCATCGGGAAGCGAACTTCGATCCGCACGCTCTCTTTCACAGAGGAGCATGAGACGCGCAGCCTACGCTCTTACCAATGTAGCTAACTGGGCCATTATACTTAGTAGCACGTGCATAAAACAAAAGCTGGTGTCCCGCGCTTAGTTTTCGAGTGGCGCTATTTGGAACTTACGATTGCAATGATATATACATATATACATTATATATACTATATATATATATATATATAGGCAGAAGAACATGTCTATATAGTTTGAACGTGTGTCTTACCAGATAGATATATAGAACTGCTCCTTAGCCGACTTCCTCGCTAACTTTACGGCATTGTTGCTATTTCTACACCAAAGGCCATGGAAGCCATTCATCTTCCACTGGCCAATTGAACGCTAAGTCTAGGCCTATGGCTTCGTGCAAACTTCCGCAGGCACACGCATAAGTCTTCGTATGTTCATCGTCCGGATCTCAGTAGATTGTCTCTCGTTCATGTTTGTGGACCGTCTGTCTAGCTGTGCTTGAAACCGTCGTGTCTGGTGGTGACAGCAGAATCATGTCTGGTGACGGCAGACCATTTTGCTCCAAAATACACCAGTGAGCTGTGCGTTCCGGTCTCCACACTGCAGCCCGGGCGCCGGATGCTTCGTTCTGCGATGCGGAATGACCTCGTTGGCCCACGCTGTCACACCTCGATACGTACACGTCGGGGCTTCTCTGTCGTTGAACCATCGTCATGGAACAATTTTACCTATTGAAATAGGGGGTCCTATAGCGCATTGGATAACACACTGGCATAGAGAGCTAGAGGTACCGAGATCGATTCCGTAGGCGGACATGCTTTGTAAGCTGCTATTAGCGCCGTGTACTGCAGGCTGTCTGTTCTGTTAGTAGTTAAGATTTATGTCTTCTGTCATTTGTGTTCTTGTGAATTGTTTCAATTGCATAATTGTACACTGTAACCGGTTTCGGTTTGTCAACCGGATTGTTTCAATAAAGAATATTATTATTATTATTATTATTATTATTATTATTATTATTATTATTATTATTATTATTATTATTATTATTATTATCATTATTATTATTATTATTATTATTATTGAAATTCGCTCTGTTTCACTCACTGCAGACAGCGTTGCATTTTTTCGAACATTAAAGAGACACCTTCTTCATCTGACTGATAGCTGCGTATAGGGCCTACTACCCAGCGCCTCTGAGATGCTCTTAAAACGCGCTATATAATTGTTCTTTTACAGTATGCATGACATTTTCGTCGGAAAGTTCATCGACAGAAATGGCCGTGTAGGCCAACTGAATCATTTTGAGCACGTGATAAAGCACACGACGCACATCTGTGATAAAGGTTAAAGCATATCTGACTGTTAACGTAACATAAGATAACATTATACATCATGACCTAACACGACATATGTAGCATAACATATCGCATGACAACATAATATAACAACATGACACAACATAACAAATCGACATAGCATAACAAAATGACATAGCAAAATGACATAGCATAACGAATTGACATAATAAAATGACATAACAAAATGACATGGCATAACTAAATGACTTAACATTTTGAAATGACATAGCATTACAAAATGACATAATATAAAGAAATGACGTAACGTAACAAAATGACAAACTGACGAATTGACATAACAAAATGACATAACAAAATGACATGGCATAACTAAATGACATAACATTTTGAAATGACATAGCATTACAAAATGACATAATATAAAGAAATGACGTAACGTAACAAAATGACATAACATAACACATATACATAGCATAAACTATGTTATACGCTGTTCATTCATATAGAACATTTATTTAGAATCACTGCTGTCATTCTTACAGTGAGTGTATCATTTTTCATGCATTTTATATCTGTTTGCCACTGAACAGTATCTGCTGCAATCACACACGATTTTCAACCGGTCTCTTGGTTGCTATGGGCGTTCCGCTGAAACCGCTGACTGCCGTGGAATTTGATTGCTGCCGATCTAACGATAACTTATAAGCGGAGAAACCGGTTGTCGCTCCGGCTTTCTATTAATTTGTGTAGCGCCAATCTTCCTCCGGAGATATCTTCTTGACCGCTAAAGCCACGCAGTAACTTCAAATCAGAGAGGAAAGCTGTCTAATGGACAATCAAAAAATCTCGCTCTCCTCTGCATCGGCGACTAAAACTCCAGTTAGATGAAAACAACCGAACAAGGCCAGAGGTAGATTATGCATGAGCATATAATCTATTTTCGGATGGCAACTTTTATAGCGCTATTACAGTAATGCACGACGCTTCAATCGAAGGTCGACTGTTTTCAAGGTTAGACAAAGCAGTTAAGGCGATGATAGATAAAGTAGCGCTAGATTAGGCCAAGGCAGTTAAGAAGAGATAAGCTGAAGTAACGTCAGACTAGGCCAAGTTAGGTAATGTAGAGTTAGTTCATGTACCCTGTAATGCAAATAAGATAAGTAAGTAAGTAAGTGTATTCTTTATTATAACGGTTATGTTTGGTGCATTTGTGGTACGGTAAGGAAAGGCAATACAAATTAAGGTAACAAAGGTAGGGGCCTATAGGATAAGGTAACAGATGATGCGAAGCAAGATAAGGTTTACTGAGGTATGGCTAGATTGGGTAGATTGAGAATTTTTGTTACAGTAAGGGGCCGTCCATAAATGACGTCACGCTATTTTGGCCTATTTTTGACCCCTCCCCCTCGTCACACTTCGTCACAAAAGTAGGACCCCCTCTGAAAATGACGTCACAAAGCTCTGACCCCCTAAAACCAATTTCCATGGCTAAGCAAAATGCTCCTTCATGGAACAAATAGCGAAAGCATGAATATTTTAAAATCTAACGGTGACCAAATATTGAAATAATTAGAAAATTATTAATAATGGTGCCCGTATGCATAAAAAAATTAAAAAAATAACGAAAATTTCATCCTCAAAATTAGTGCTGTTATTATTAAAATTAAATTGTTGTTAATTGTTAAATTTAATAACATAGACCTGGTGTGACGTCACACTACTCAGACCCCCACCCCCATGTCACACATCGTCACAAATTTCCGACCCCCCTCCCCCTAGGTGCGTGACATCATTTATCGACGGCCCCTAAGTTGACACTACGTAAATTCCAATAAGCAATGTTAAGTTAGGGAAATGTTAGATTCAGATAAAAGATAACTAATGTGAGACACGATAATTAAGGTAAGGAACGATAAATTGCTTCACTTGCTCTCTCTCACTCCCTCCCTCCGTCTGTCTGTCTGTATGTCTCTCTCTCTCTCTCTCTCTCTCTCTCTCTCTCTCTCTCTCTCTCTCTCTCTCTCTCTCTCTCTCTCTCTCTCTCTCTCTCGCTCTCTCTCTCTCTCGCTCGCTGCAGCTTTCCTCTCAAAACTATCCCATCTTGGTTCTGCTCCATCACCATTCCATGACCATAATCACCAAAGATTTCCACTTTAGCACCATGCTATCTCCTCGACTTGACCTCCCGGATTCTGACCTGGCATCGAAACAGACCAAACAACCTGGCTATTGTTGACTTGATTTTATGTAGCGCCTGTATGTGATAAGCTCGTCTCCCTGACGTACCTTTTGTGTGTCGCTGGGAAATATCTTAGATTTACATTTACATTTGCATATTATCTCTGACTTAAGAAGACCTGAACCCTGTAACGGCGTCGACTTCCTAGACCTAATACGGCCGTCGTTCGTAGAAGTCGTAGAAAGTCGAACGAGGCGTTTTCCTATGGCGCTACAGCGTCGCCTTAGTTAGACCAACGTCGTTTGTTTAACGATGACATTTCGCCAAGACATTACGGATTCCGGTTGCCAACATAACATGCACAGTCCTCCTGCCACCATCTGTTACCAGAACCAGAGACGCATCGCCGATCGTAAAGCCGTTGGTCGAAGACAACGTTGAATCCGCTCGTCTGGTCAGGACGGCTTTTTACGACTTCAGCATCTACCGTACTACAGCTGTATTTCTTACGACGCATTCGCATGGCTGTCGTTTGTCGCGAAAACATTCAACATCAGCGTAACTGCTCTTTTTTCTCGTATACGGCTTACTCCTCCAACCAATCTCTAAAGTCAATGGCTGCCAAGCGCCTCTAAGAAGGCACACTGAATAGGCGCTATATAAATTATGCAAGGATGGAAAGGTAATCGCTTAGTTATTACTCGTTTCTTGGTAGCAGTGATCTTTTGTGGTTTGGTTCTATGGTTCAAGTATCTTCGGCTGTTGCGCAGATACGAAGCAGCGGTCCAGAAACTGCGCATCGGTCCTGAAAGACTACGTGAGGTCTGTCTTTAAAGAAGTTCTGCTTAATGTAAAGTTTGTTTTATTGCATTCGAAGAAACATTCGGTGAAGGCACCTGATACTTAAATTGGAGCACTTTGTCAAAGCTCCATTATTATCTTAGCGTTACTGGGCCTTGTCTGTTGAAGAGTGAGAGCAGTGAAGTCTCTTGTGTCCATAGAACTGTTTACATCAGAAGTCTTTAACCGAAATGAATCCGATCGAGAGCTTCATGGGCTAAACACCGGATCGAGTGTCAAATAATAAGAAAACATAATAAACATGTGAACTATATAGAAGAAAATAAAGAAGACGGTATGCACTGCTTAAGAAAAGTCTCTTTGTAATCATTTCACTGCATAAAATCTAATTTTTCCATTTAAGTCTGTAAGAAATGCTTTTGGCAGAAACACATGTTCAGTTCTGTCACTGTCTGGCAGCGTTTTGCCTCGACCAGTGTTAGATAATAGACTGTCTGTATATGCAGTGATCATGAGGTCAATCCAAGTGTCGCTTGCAATTGCCCAACAGTCAGTCTGCTCCCGGATGACTATTTGCTAGAATTAAACTGAAACGATTGTTCATGTACAAATGTACATCCGACAGTGAATTTGAAAACCTTCTGAGAGAGAGAGAGAGAGAGAGAGAGAGAGAGAGAGAGAGAGAGAGAGAGAGAGAGAGAGAGAGAGAGAGAGAGAGAAGAGAGAACGTGGAATTCAGGAATTCCAACCTCTGTGTATTTCTATTTTGAATTTCTGCCACACTGAAGATCAGCTAAAACTCATTTTGAATATAATCTAAAGATGTTTCTATTTCAACAGCATCGATGCGCAGAAAATTATCATTTGCTTTAGAATCCTAAAACATTTTCACTGCTATACACTTACGTAGTTCGACAAACGTTCCTGCATATTCCTTCTGAGATAATATGTTATCTACTGAAACATTCGAATATGTTCAAATGAAGCGAAATTTTCATAACTTAATTATTTTTCCAATAAATTCGGTTCAGCTGTTAAAATTCGAATTTGATCATACATTTGTGTAACAATCTGCCTTCTGTTCAGTATAGGTTACTCTATCCTAAAAAAAGATTTTGAAGTGTTTACTTATATTTGTCACAAACGCAATATTGCTGATATGCATAGGCTTAGGCTACTTATCGCTGATATTACAATATGACTGATAAATAAATCATAAAATGAAATGCGAGTTCAGTAGAATACCTGTGTTTATTTTTCATAAAAGCATCGCTCTGGGGCTGTTACACCATTTTTAAAAAGAATATGACTTAATCATGTGCTGTTTATCTTTCCAAAGTGCATCTAAAAGGGCTTCAGTACAAATATTTATGCAAAGCATTTAATCTCAGCTATAGTTGAACTGCTTATTTTCTCCTATGAATACACATATTTTTCTGTTTTTCTTTTCGGCAATTGTGTGTCATTAATTTTTTGCTGTCCTACTTCGGCAAAACAAGTTTATATAGGCCGCAGAAGGCACGCGACGAGCAAAAGAGTGCTTTGAACTTATATATAGCGGAAATTAGTATTTTGTTTATGTACAGACGTTCATGAGGAGCTCGTCAACAGGGAATGATTTATTGCAAGAACTTTCAGTAAGCATAATATAAACTCAAAATAGCAATTAATTCAGCTATGCATCGTGAAAAAGTTTAACTGAGTTAGAAGACTTCGCTGCCAGCAAAATATCTGGCCCAGAGTTTGAGACACTAGTTTAGACGCTAGTGAGTAGAGAGTGACGCGGGGAGACATTCTCGTCCCCATCCTCGCCCCGCAACAAGTAAGTCTTCCCCATCCCCGCATGGTTTGTCCCCATCCCCACCTCATCCCCGCAAGACGACATCACATTACCCGCAAAAAGGTTACATCAATTCAAATTTTAAAAACAAAAATTTTTAGCTTGCAAAGCTATTTGTATTGCTGACTGCATTAGTCTGTTATTATCTTATCGACAGTTTGCATTAACCAAGTCCTGACTATTTCTGACTAGTAGGCTTCAGGAAATAAAGAAATCTCCTTATCAGTTCTCAAGTTCTTAACATCACCCAGGTTTATTGTAGACTTAGTCCCCATTACCGCGGTATTACCGCGAAAGTAAACCCCATTCACGCGGTATTACCGCAATTGTTGTCCTATTACCGCGGTTACCGCGGTTTTCCCGCGGGAAAATTCCCCATGTCACTCTCTACTCGTGAGTAGCAAGCAATACAGTGTCAATGCCTCACATGACTGGTTTAGAATCCATTGCCTATGTAGATACGCATCTACGTAGGGTCTACCATTGTCCGTAGTTTACAGTGAGCAAGTATAAACTGTTTTTATTCCCAGTAAATGAGATGTTGAAACGTCTTCATGTGCGTTCATCGTTAGGCTATACCTATGCATGGCAGGTGCTTGTTGATCATCTCATGTCGGAGAACGGAGGCCTGGATGACGCCTCAAGATTGTTATTTGTTCTCTTGTATAACGTTTCACGCCGCAAAGAATAGACCTAAGCTTTATAGGACAAACCAAAAAAACCAGGCCATTTGGTTCGTCTTATCTAGTCCGTCTTTAATAATGAATTCCCTCCTTAAAACAATGTTTCATGAATAACAACATTAATGTGGCTGAGTACTGATTGATCGCATATGTTGCATGCTCCTATAAAACAACCTAACATCAGCACACAGGCGAAATCAGTGCGCTTCCAATGGCAACGTTCCAAAGCGACCCAGCGAGCATGGCACAAGTTCCGATATATGAGGTGGTCACAAATAGGCAATAGTTATCATTATTCCTACACAATGGCAACATGCCATGTATCATGCATGATATAAATTATCTCCTTTTAATGATTAATGTGGTAAAAATGTCTTGTGGTGTTTTCTGAAGACTATAACACTCCAAAGATCGGAAGATTACCGAGCGAACTACCGAATATACAAAACGGAAAGAATATCACGTGATTCTCCGATTTCCGCGGATTCCGGCCCTATGTCCAAAGACATTGAATATCATAAGACTCTAGGTTTTCGCTGTCTGTTCTCGTTTAGGTTTTCGTTACATGTTCTCGCTATTATTAGTTTCTACTGTTTAAGTCTCAGTTACCGTTTGTGACCGGTTTAACGAGTTTCAGTTTTTATTTCGTTATCGTTTTTACCTTTAGTTTTAGTTTCAGCTAACTATAACCTTGAGTTTTCGCTAACGAATGTTTTAGCTTTGGGTTTCGTCAACGAATACAGCACAAGTATCTGTTGACAGTAGACATGGTGCAATTAGAGGCGATGTAGACCGAGAAATTGGTTGGATGAGTTGGTGCCTCAATTCCTGGAGCGTTCTCCAGTGGACACCAGCGGAGCTAATTGGAAGTGGAGCGACAGAGAACACGCTCAATCTGATCGTGTTTGTGACTCTGAACCATAGTCCAGATGAAAGAGAAACTGGAGGAGGGAGGGTGGGATGGACAGAGGGGAGGGAGGTCGCCTGGAATGACCTTGAACTTTGACCTACGACAGGCAGGCGCGTGTGAAGTGGACCAGGGTGAAAGAGCACTAATGAGAATTGTAACACCATCCGACGAGGCAGCAATTTATCTGCCACGAACTCTAACAAATGCATCAATACATGAAATCAAATCGGGCGCTATATGAAACATGATTCATGCATACATACATACAGACAGACAGACAAACAGACAGACAGTCAGACAGACAGACATACATATATACAGACGTATACCTGCTTACATACATGTATGCATACATGCATGCATATATACAATTTATACATACCTACATACATATATATATATATACCATACAAGTAGGCATGCATACGTACATACATACATACAACATACATTACATATACATACATACATGCATACATACATTCATACATACATACATACATACATACATACATTAAAACCTTCATACATTCATACATATAGTATACACAATCAACTGTTACCTGCATGCATGAACATGATTACAATTAAGCCAACAGACACAATTAGGCCTAGCTGCAGTTAAGTAAACACAGGTGGATGCTGATTCATGCAATCCAGGCTAACTGTTGATTTCGTGTTCAACGAATTCATTGTACAGTAATTAGCAGCAGCTGTTTCGGCAAATTTCCCTTCTCGTAAAAATTTTCAGTTGCTGCACGTTAAAGACTCCGCGGGCATTGAACGAAACGGACAACATCTGTCTCTATTTCTCATGTTACCTCCAGGATACTATACCTCAACGAAACAGTCTTCTTCTGTTCTTACCGAATTTGCAGGAGTCTTCCATCAAACGCAAGCATTTTTTCTTCAATGTTTTTCGACAGAGAGCGCCACTGTGCATAACACATAATACCGACAGCCGGATCAAGCGGTTTTAATGCTATTTTATAGACGTTTTTTGTAATTTATTGATATTTTTGGCCTGTTCCTGCAATGCACCATGGAGCAAAACGGTAATAAAGACTGTCAATATTTTACATTAAAAAATAAGGACCTCTGCAATGTTGCATCACTGTGTCTTGCCAACTGTCTGATGTTTTAGGAATGAATGCATGGCCTTGCAATTTTCTGCAGTAACAGGTGTGCTGATTCATTGTTCTCACATAAGCGGAAACCTAACGGTGCTTTGCGTGGAAATTATATCGCTTAAGCGAAAGAATTTTCCGCTGAAACCCTCTCCGATTGACTTGCAATTGTCCAAGGCATTTTGTCTCGCACTCTTCAATCAGGATTCCCGAGCATCAACTTCATTTCCGTGTACTACGTGCTCCGCTTTGCACTTCTGGTCTCTGGCGGCTATATATCTGCTGACCTGCTGCTTCTGACGTTGAGTAAAGCGCCACAAAATCCGACAAGGTTCTCGTTATAGAACGATCATTAGATTTCATTGGCTCTTGTGGTAGCCTAATATTATACAGTCGAATGAAAAGTAACAACACTCAGAAGGCTACTTTTACTTTCAGATTTCGTTTCGCAAATTTGTATCGTTGCCGTCGCTAATCATTTACGGCCAAGTCAGTATCATTGAATCACGTATATATACTATATTAACTGTCTTGATGTATGTACATAAATATACCATTATTCTTTGCATGCATAGGCGCCTCTGAATAGGCAATCTGGTAGGGGCGCTATAACAAGTGTTCAAATACAATACAATACAATACAATACAATACATATATACATACATACATTCGTACACACATACATTCATACATATATATGCCTACACAAACTGGCAATTCTTGACAATGCAGTTCGTTCTGGTAATTCTTGACAACCCAACCCCTCTGCTACGATGTAGCGCTCGTGAATAAGCTGGTGCTTTGCGCTTAGATATATAGTAGCGCTAATGAATTTGAAGTTTGCAATTACGATTACGGCATCATTGACAATACATAAATACACACACATGTATATACATACATATATACATACATACATTCGTACACACATACATTCATACATATACACAAACTGCTACCTGCATGCATGAACAATTGAACATGATTACAATTAAGCCAACAGGAACAATTAGGCTTAGCTGCAGTTAACTAAACACAGGTGGATGCTGATTCATGCAATACAGGCTAACTGTTGATTTCGTGTGCAACGAATTCGCAACAGTAATTAGTAGCCGCTTTTTCGGCAAATTAGCTTTCTGGTTAAAAAAATTCTTTGTTGTTTCACGTTAATAGACGTTTATACTTATAGTCTATTGATAATTTTGACTGGATTGCTTCATGCACGATGTAGCAAAAAATGTTCAGACTGTCAATATTTTACACTTAAAAATGTACCTCCATAACGTTCAATCAATCAATCAATTATTTCGTTTATTCTCAACGTCAAGCTGACAGGTCGCAACTTGTAACAGGTAACAGGTAGCAAAAACAGTTAGTTATTAAATGTGTATTAAATGTTGCATTAATATATATATATATATATATATATATATATATATATATATATATATATGATAAATACATGGTCTTGCAATTCTCTGCAGTTACGGCCGTGCTGGCCTTGTGCTCAGATGAGGCCAGATAAGCGTTAACCTAGCGAAGCTATGAGTTTTAAATTATATGGCTTAAGCGCAAGAATTGCTGCTTGAAGCATTGCCCACTGACTTGCTATTTATTGCCCAAAGCAGATTGTTCCTGGCTCTTCAACCTGGAATCCCATGAACTGCGTGCTTCGCTTCGCACTTCGGAAGAGCCTGCATGGGCTCTTTATATATCTCCTGATTTGCTGTTTCCGGTGCCGAGTAAAGCAAAAAACGTGCCAGGCTCTCACTGTATATAGAACAACCATTTGATTTCGTTGGCTCTCGTGGTTATATATATATATAAAATTATATATATAGGCTAAGCGAATGAAAAGAAACTTCACCCAGTAGCTTTACTTTCGGATTTGGTTCGCAAATTTGTATCGTTGCCATCGCTTATCATTTACGGTCAAGTCAGTATCATTGATGCACACATAGGCCTATTATATTAACTGTCTTTATATGCGCATAAATATATAATTATTCTTTGTTTTTCGTACCTCAGTGTTATTTTTTTACGTTCATTTTCTATTGACAATAATATGCAGGCTTAATACGATCCTTTTTGCTTAAAAGTTTATGCAGAAAGTGTATACAGAGGCACTCCATAGAGACAAGTCGTATGTTACTGTAACCTGCATTCATGCATATTCATACTTGATTTGCACATCACTTCTTCATTTACACGTCATTTTTAAAAATATCCTTTTCATTTGCGAATAATTAGCCTTTATTAACTGTTGCAGCATATATAGTTGCACCACTTTTATTTCAGGAACCGATGACAGTCACTTTGGTCAGTTTAATTTATTATTAGAAAATGCTTTGCCTCTGTCTGTCTCTGTCTGTCTGTCTCCCTCTCAGTCTCACTCTCTCAAACACACGTTTTCATTCTCTCACTTTCATTCGCTCTCTCTCTCCGTCTCTCTCTCTCTCTCTCTCTCTTTCTTCTTTCACATTCTCGCACTCTCTCTCACACACCTCTTACATACACGCAGTCTCTCCCTCTCCCTCTCCCTCTCCCTCTCCTCCTCCCTCTCCCTCCCTCTCCCTCTCCCTCTCCCTCTCCCTCTCCCTCTCCTCTCCTCCCTCCCTCTCCCTCTCCCTCTCCTCTCCCTCTCCCTCCCTCTCCCTCTCCCTCTCTCTCCTCTCCTCTCCCTCTCTCTCACTCTCACTCTCACTCCCTCATGTTCTCCCTCTCCCTCTCTCCATCTCTCTCTCTCGTCTCTTTCTCTGAGTGGGTGCGTATTGGAACTTATAATTAAACCGTGAAGGCGGCGAGTCCACGTGAATCCTTTTTATAAAAGCCGGTTTTGCCAGCCAGCCGCAATCTTGAATGCATGAAATCGTCTGTGCTATATTCGTCTAGCACACGCAATCCTCTGCACATCATGCACTTGTTACTAAGTTTAGCTCTATAAATAACACTTAGGCCCTACATGTAATAACGATATCTGGTGGTGAGCTAAGCACTTCAGTACATTACCAGTTGAATCGTAGTGCTTTGGAATAGGCCTAATACTAGATCCAGGTCGCCTATTAATAAAATAAAAAAATTAGCAAACAATATGTATATCCGTATGTCTATCCGATAGCGCATTGGATAACATCTGGCGTAGAGAGCGAGAAGTACCGAGTTCGAGCCCCGTAGGGCGAGACATGCTTTGTAGGCTGCTATTAGCGCCGTGTATTGCAGGCTGTCTGTTCTGTTAGTAGTTAAGATTTATGTCTTCTGTCATTTGCGTTCTTGTGAATTGTTTCAACTGCATAACTGTAAACTGTACCGGTTGCGACGTGTCAACCGGATTGTTTCAATAAAGGAAGAAATTATTATTATTATTATTATTATTATTTTTTTTTTTTTTAAATTGTCTGGAAAGGCCCTACTCATCTATCTCTTGACCGGCGAAAGTGCCCCCAAAGGCCACTGCATTAAAACGTTGTATCGTCATGTTTATTTTATTATTATTATTATTATTATTATTTTTTTTTTTAAAATTTTTTTAGCGTTCTGTCTGATTGATTAAACGAAAAATACAATGCTTCACAGCATCACTAAACCAAACTCAAACTCATTGTACCTTTCGCTACTATTACTACTGCTGTTGCTACTACTACTGCTGCTGCTGCTGTTGCTACTACGACTACGACTACTACTACTACTACTACTACTACTATTATTATTATTATTATTATTATTATTTTTAAATGCCCTGAGGTACTTCATTCCCCAGGGACTTAGAAATTATAAAAGTAATGTGTTTCTGGAACGGCTATATCTCATCCATATCGGGCGTCGGTTTAATAAATGTGCCACTAAAAGCTACGGCGTTGAAGCGTTGTATTGTGACTGAGATTCACTGAAATAAGTAGCTGGTCTCTCTCTGTTCACCCGTAGCTAGCGTGAGGTGGCGACCCAGGTCAGAAATAAAAACTGAGGCCAGCGGTATTGATGGGGCCCAGCGTATCCAGGGCTAGCGGTATGAAAACGTGTGTCTATTATTATTATTATTATTATTATTATTATTATTAAACGGTGTCTACTCAGAAACGCGTCCATACCCTCAAAGTAACGTCTGGCTTATTGCGACAGCGTCGAAAGTTACCAGAAAGTGCAGGTCTAAGAAAGCTGCAGACACACGGATTCGAGACAAGAGTCTCTGTGGCTATCAGACATGAATTTCAGAAGAACAGGAGATTCCGCTCCGTAGAACCTCACGCATCTGGCTCATTATCGATACATGTCTGTCTGTCCGTATGTCTATCTGTCCGTATGTCTATCTGTCCGTATGTCTATCTGTCCGTATGTCTATCTGTCCGTATGTCTATCTGTCTGTCTGACTTGTGTATTATTAAAACGGTGCTACAAATGTTGCCAGATTAAATTGCATATTGTATACAGTTATTATGAACTGCCTGTCTATCTGTCCGTGAGTCTGTGTTTCTGTCTTTGAGTCTGTCCGTCTGTCTGTGCATAAGTAGAAGCCTCTTGATGCAATGCAATGTGACGTATAGTGTATACGCCACTCAAGTTGTGTCTATCGTATCTAGGAGAAGCGGCTTCTTCACTAACACCCCAGCCAAATCAATCGAATGCCTGCCTGCCCGTCTGCCTGTCTGTCTGCCTGTCTGTCTGTCTGCCTGTCTGCCTGTCTGCCTGCCTTCCAACCTGTCTGCCTATCTGCCTGTCTGTCGGCCTGCCAACCTGCCTCTCTGTGCATTAGCCGATTGGCCATGCCTAGAGAGTGGGAACGTATGGATTAATACGCAGCAGTTCCATGAATATTATGTCTTAATTTGCATCCATATGTGTGCGTGTGTGAGTGAGTGTGCGCATTTGCTCGTGCATTCGTGTTTTACGGTGAGTGTGCTTGTGTGTGTGTGTGTGTGTGTGTGTGTGCGTGTGTGTGTGTGTACGTGTGTGTGTGTGTGTGTACGTGTGTGTACGTGTGTGTGTACGTGTGGGTCCGTGTGTGTCCACGAATGTACGGATGGTGTGCGTATGTTTAAGAGCGTATACGAGGATTGATTTACAGGAGGCGCTCGGAGACACGCTCGGAGACAGAGGCGTTCTGGTCTTTGCTGACCGAGTGGATGTAATGGGTTCTTCCAGGAATTCATCCTCACTCCAACAACCTCAAGTCACCAGTGGCAGAAAAAGGAAGAGAAAGAGCGAATCCTTGTTTGCCAGAGACATACGGCGACCCATGGCCATTACTATACAACCCCCACGATATAATATATTACAATCGAGCGTTTTTATGTTCCACTCCTATACGCCAAAAACTCCTGCAGGGAAAAGATCTTAAGCACATATAATTACATAAATCCGTGAATTATTACACTGGCTGTACACAAAAAGATTTGTAGCCTGTGTCTATTGGACGTATAGGGCCTAAAAACATAAAATCTTTTATTACCGTTTCTGACGATTACACGCAACGCTTTGCTGACCTCGGGTCATGCAGAACCATTAATTGCTACACGATCAGAGGAAAAGTCGTGAACCAAAAGAGAACGTATCGCAATCTCCGATCCATGACATTAATGACAAAAGGTAGCGGAGAGACTCGTATCTGAGCATACAACTGGGTATTTTGGTCCGGGTTCGATTCCCGGTCGGTCGGTTTATCAGAGATTCATTTCTCGGATCTTTACTGCGGGTGGCTCGGTCGCAATATAAACGTGGAGTACAATACAATACAATACAATACATTACAATACAACTGGGGCGCGGTGGTGTAGGGGTATGTTCGGTGCCTTGCAGCTGGATGGTTGCGGGTTCGAATCCACCTCAAGCCGCCGCGTAGGGACCATGGGCAAGTCCTTCACTCGCAATTGCTCATGCGCTTCGGCGTGAAACTCCGATTCAGCGTCCGCGCAGTAGTCGGGAGCGCCTCTGAATAGGAATCTGGATGGGGCGCTATAACAAGTGTTCAAATACAATACAATACAATATTTGCATGATGATATGTCATTGTATAAAGCAGCGTCTGAACTCGGCTTATCACGAAACAGCTTATGGTCCACGGTGGTCGATTGGCTAGAGTGTTCAGCCTCTTACGCTGAGAGTACGGGTTCGAGTCCTCACTTATAGACGGTTACTGTATTGTATTGTATTGTATTGTATTGTATTGTATTCTATCAATTTATATAGCACCTAACGCAGCCTCGCAGTGCACGGTTATTATAAAGGAGCTAAGACTAATTAATAAGTAATTATAGATATCAGAGGCGCTACTGTGTAGGGACTTTGAGCAAGTCCTTAACTCACAATTGCTGAACGCCATCGATGTACAGTGTATTGTCGTATGGTGCTGTGTGCACTTCTGGTTGAGTACTTTATAAGCTTAAACTGCGTACATCTTAACTCCATTTGCTACGACCTCCCCCCCCCCAGATCGAAATCCGATGGCCTCTGTGACTTGAGGAGCATTTGACAACACGTGACGACCTACCCAGTTAAAGCCGACCGGCAGACAGACAGACAGGCCGACATACAGCTATACATACAGACAGACATCCCACAGGACCCACAGACATACAGACAGACATACATACAGACAGACAGACAGACAGACGTAGAGACAGGCAGACGTAGAGACAGACATTCATACATGCATGCATACAGACAGACAGACAGACAGGCAGGCAGACAGACAGGCAGACAGACAGACAGGCAGGAATGCAGACATATAAACAGCCGATATAATTTGGTGGTTGAAAATAGGGCATTGGGGCCTTGGTACGAAGGCCCGCTGTGGTATACAACATGACGAAGAGGGAGTGAAATGAACTTCTATCTCGAGTTTCATTAGCCAATTACTGGTCTAAAATGTCCCATGTTGACAATCGCAGTCGCACGATTTGTCGCGAGCTGTCATCGGAGACGCGAATAATGGGACCCTCTGGAAAAGACGATCGGTAATGACGATGACAATGGTGGTGGTAAATGAGAGGAAGGAGGAAGAAGAGAAGGTCATCCATCCTCGGCATCATTGTCCTCATGATCATTGTCGTTATCAACTGCGACAATGACGAAGACTGTGATCAAGCGCAGGTGCCACTATTGTGAGGTACTCAAAGGGCGCAATAGCAAGTTTTCTGTTATTATACATACATGTATTATGTATATATCTACATGTGTATGTATTCATGTATGTATCTATATATATATCTGTCTATGCAAGCAAAGATAGACATACACACAGACAAGACAGACACACAGACAGACACAGACAGACAGACATATAGATAGATAGATAGATAGATAGATAGATAGATAGATAGATAGATAGATAGATAGATAGATAGATAGATAGATAGATAGATAGATAGATAGATAGATAGATAGATAGACAGATAGATAGACAGACAGACAGACAGACAGACAGACAGACAGACAGACAGACAGACAGATTGACAGACAGACAGACAGACAGACAGACAGATAGATAGACTGATAGATACATGCATACATACATAAGTTCATATATAATTATATATGTATATGTATGTATGCATGTATGTATGTATGCATGTACATGTATGTATGCATGTATACGAATGTATGTACGTATGTGTTTGAGAATAATTATACTATTTTACTATAGGGCCTGTGCTTCTTCAAGCTCACAGACTCGAATGTCCGATCGTACTCTGGGGACGTATAACATCGTCCATCTCTTCTATGCTATACAGCATCATCGGCTGCCAAAAAACCGCCACGTGCCGCGCAGCTCGTAAACGAATTTCCAATTTCCCGTGAAACGAAACCTACCCACGAGGGGGTTATTATAAGGACCAACGAACGATGAGAGAATTAGGTGGAGATCTCCACTTAGCGACGTCTCGATGAAGGCAATAACAAACTGATTGCGACTAAAAGGTGTCTCTGATTACTGACGCAGTTCCCCGTCCGTCCTAAGTGATTGATGATCGCCACCTGCATCATATCCGTACCAGAAGTAATAACGTTTTACTCCAGACGCAGTCGTATACTTTGGAAGAAGGAAGTGGCCAGCTGGGACTACTGGCCATGGAAACTAAATTGACCTTTGCCATGGAAACTGACTGACCTTTATGGTCATTTGACAGAAATGACCAGCCGTATGCCTCGTAAATGACTGCGGTCGAAATAGTAATGGTACGTGTCCCGTAGTGGTACTTAGGGGAGACGTTAATTTCCCCTTCGTGGGACCTTGTAAGTGCATTTATATGTATATGGCCCCTCCCCAAACCCCAACACGGCTCAAGCTACATGTAAGCTACGAGTGACAGCTGGTTCCTATCAGCACTCAAATTATATAGCAATTTTGTTCAGATGACAGCTTAAAATGCTACCATTACAGTGTGGAAATTCAAAAATTTTTAGACGGGGAGGGGCACATCCCCTCCCCAAACCCCTCCCCTGCTCGGCGCTGCGCGCCTCGCCGATCGTCCTTCGGCCGCTCCTTCACCGGTCCCCCCCAAACCCAAGACCAAGTCTCCGCCTCTAAGTGTAACCCTTAATCGCAAGGTCATCAATAGAGCAATGTGTCGCACAGGTCGAAAAGGCCATCATATATAATTAATATAATTATATATTGTATATTATAATATATATATATATATATATATATATATATATATATATATAAGTGAGCCTGAGATAGAGCGATTTGGAGACGTCATGTTGAAGCCTTGTCGTCGGCGCACGCGTGACGGAAGAGAGAAAGAAGAAGATAAGTGAGCCTTTTGAATGCTGTGCTTCTTTAACGCTTTAACGAAACGACGAGCTGCATTGGTTTCCTAGTCAATTTTAGTGCACGCTCACCTGTCAAGAGATGTGTCTGTTGGTCGGGTGACGATGATTAAATTAGGCCAAACTGTCCTGTTTAGTTCTTGTCGTAGATTGAGCTTTCGTAGCGGTCAGGATGTTATTGCGGAAGTCGTCTTTTGTATCTGGAAACGTGTTTTCGACGACGACCACAGATGAATGGAGACCGAAATAGCATGAAAGCGGACTCATGAGTGGGCCACTATTGATCTAGACACGAATGTCACGATTGGTCCACATGTTGTTCAGTACGTTGTATGTAGTAATTTCACTGATAGCCCTGTGTTTAGTTTAAAGTAATGTTGTAAAGGATGTTTATAGAACGCCGGTCTATGAGAGGTATTCAGTATGCCATTAAATAGAATACATTTGCATTTGATATTGCCCTACTTGTAACAGTCCGATGCACGCACGATGGCGTTGAGTCATTGTGGGTGATGGACTTGCTTGTGGTACCTACATAGTAGCCACCTTTGTGGGGGTCGAACCCGCCCTTACTCTCCACGTTAAAGACCGAGCGCTGTAACCAGTCGGTTACCGTTTCAAAGAAGAAAAGGGGTGAAGTCCATTCGTGGATGATTAGTGAATCTCTATGACAGGGTTGAACTGTTTGTCTCTATGTGTGCCTGTGCTTCTCGGAGCTTTGTTTTCACATTGTCCGGTAGCTCTTGGACCTTGGTTTCCGCCGGTTAAAATACTCTTCAGCTCTCTGTCACTTTCCGTATAATACCTAGCTATAAACACCCGCGACCAACTAGCAGAGACGAAAATCTGTACATAACGTTGGGGGACAGATTATTTAGGGGCCGAATTTTTGCATCTTTGGGGGACAGATAGGCCCAGTCAAAACTTTGAGGGATAGTCCCCTCTATCCCCGTGATTTACGCCACTGTCAACTACAAAGGCGAATCGATCGGTTGTTACAAGAGCTTAATTCTAAGTCATCATCAAACTTCTGTTCAGCAGTTATAAAAAAAACTCCACATAGTGGGTGAGTTTAGTTAGGAGTATGCGCATGGCTAATTTAGCTCTGGCTAATTATTTGCTGAGGTTCAAAACGCGATCGAGTGAATTATTATAATAGTGAATTATTAATAATTAATTAATTAAGTAAATAATTAAATTCAGGGCTTTTCTATGATTTATTTTAACCACGTCAAATAAAATCTCAGGTGCGATGTATCGATAGACGGTGGACCATAATGGGAATATTAGGCCTATATGCTAATATATTTATTATATATATATATTTAATATATATTATATATATATATCAATAAACACTGAAAACACTGAAGTAAAATTGAAGTTACTAAATATTTTTTAGTTAAAACTTAACTCAATTATTTTTAATTGCTGTAGAAGGTCCCGGAACGCCGTTCCGGAGGGTTCCGTCTGATAAAAGCACTGATTAAATTTGTAACGCGCGCACGGTCACACTGATAATCATCCGCCAGGAGCAGATGCAGTAAGATATCCAAGTGTTTGAGAGCCAACGAG
>JACEVL010001053.1:237500-250000 GCA_020284085.1 Aporrectodea caliginosa
GAATCAATTACTTGCTATCATGTGTTCCTGCTATTTCATGTAATTACACTGCGGTTGAATAAATTGAATAAACGAATATTAAACCCGGTTCTGTTCGGTCTGTTGGTTCTTTTAATGTTGCAGAGCTCTAAACTTAAGGCTCGTCTGTTTCATCTTGTTTTCTAACGTTGCCTGGCTTCTGGTTTTTGGCTTTTGCCTTCTGGCTTTTGCCTTCTGGCTTTTGCCTTCTGGCTTTCCTGACCTATTGGATTTCAATAGGAAGTCCCCGACTGGTTGCAGTGATATGAAAATAATTTCATTATAAACGACCATCAACTGATATTTTATGCATTATGACAACGATGCTTTAGAGCCCTTAGATCAGATTGGACTCGATTAGATTAGATTAGATTGGATTGGATTGGATTGGATTCGATTGATATTGGTTTGGATTTGGTTGGATGGATTAGATAAGAATTGATTTGATTAGATTAGATTGGATTAGGTTAGATATTAGATGGAATTATATTAGATTAGATTAGATTAAATTAAATTGGATTTTTATTAGATTAGATTAGATTTATTAGATAAGATTAGATGGAATTATTTTATATTAGACTGGATAGGATTGGATTTTATTACATTAGATCGTGTTAGATCAGACTAAATTAAATTGGAATAGATTAGAATAGATTATATGAGGTCAAGTCAGGTCAGCTGAGATAAGATAAGATCAATTAGATTAGATCATATCATTGGGCTGACAAGGAACACATTCACCATGTAGCCCTACTTATAATTTCAAATCAATCTTAAAATATAATTTGGTTATATACACATACACCATTGAGATCATTTTTTTATCGTTACCACCATAATCGCCCTCGTTATACAGAGCATGATAATATAAAAATGTTATTACCAATTGCGTCCGCTCCGTTCTGTTGCACGTTCGCTGCACTGCAACTGCTCTTGTCCATGCCTTCATATGGCACAGCCTGATTACTGTTTAACCCTCTATAATCTGGTCTTCCGGCTAGCATGCTGTCTTGTCTTGATCGTGTACTGCGAGCCGCAGCACGACTTATCGGCCAAATGCCAAAATATGATCATGCAACCAGATATTATATTTTGGAGGTTCTGCATTGGCTGCCTGTCCTACAGCGCATTGAGTATAGCGTTGTCTCTCTGGTCTGGCGATGCCAACTTGTCCTTGCCCCAGCCTACCTATTAGACCTCTGTCAGTCGGTATCGGGGGTCGGGGTAGTCGCGCCCTAAGCTCTGCTGATGGGGTGTTCTGGTTGTCCCCGTTAGCCCGCACAGCAGTTATGCCAACCGGGCTTTCTCTGTGATAAGCCCTAGGGATTGGAATGGCCTCCCTTGGGAGCTGCGCCTGTTCCCTAAATCATGCACCCATACGTTTTATTGCCATTTAAAAACGTACCGATTTACCCGGGCTGGAGTTGGGAGCGCTTCTGAGTAGCTACCTTAGTATAGGGGCGCTATATAAATTTGTGTCATCATTTGAACCAACACCAATGTCCTTCTCGGAAGGACAGAGGAACGGACGGACGGACGTACGGAAAGGGAGAGGGATTAGGGATAGCAGGTGTAACTGGAATGAAAATGCATTGAGTGGAGTGTCCTATAAGCCTAATGAAGTATTTTGTAATCCCATCTGGAATCTACTACATGTTTACTCCTGGCGTCGCATTTCCAGATTCGTTGCCCTCATCACATTCGTATACACAAACACACACACACACACACACACACACAAACACACACACACAAACACACACACACACACACACCCACTCACACACACATACACACATACACATACACATACACATACACACACACATACACACATGACTTTATCCGCAGATGTATGCATATATACATTATACAAACATGTTTGCTGAGGAATTGTGTAATAAGGGACTTGATCCGTCAGTTGCAAAATTAGAAATTGGAGCTGTTAAAAAATTGTTTTAGCTCGTGAAAGGTGAAGATATGCATCGACGGAATGAAGAGATTTCGTAAACAACAGCAATGGCGACTTAAAACGAAAACGATGAGATGACGATGACGATGACGATGATGCTGATGCTGATGCTAATGCTGATGCTGATGCTGATGCTGATGCTAATGCTGATGCTGATGCTGATACTGATGCTGATGATGATGATGATGCTGATGCTGATGATGATGCTGATGCTGCTCCTGCTGCTGATGATGATGATGATGATGATGATGATGATGATGATGATGATGATGATGATGATGATGATGATGATGATGATGATGATGATGATGATGATGATGATGGATGATGATGATGATGTGATGATGATGATGATGATGATGATGGTGATGATGATGACGATGGTGGTGGTGATGATGTGAGGTGATGTGATGATGATGATGGTGATGTGGATGACGATGACGATGACGATGGATGACGATGACGGTGACGGTGACGGTGACGGTGATGGTGAGTGGTGGTGGTGGTGGTGAGTGGTGGTGGTGGTTGTGGTGGTGGTGGTGGTGATGACAGTAATAATATCGGTAGCAGTCGTGAAGTCTTTTCGGAGGCCGGTCACGTGTCGAGATGAACTGTTACAGAATCTCTTGCCAACACAAACACACAAACACATACACACACATTCAAATAAACACACACAAACACTCAAGCGCACATACAAACACACACATACACATAAATACAGAAACACACGCAAACGCATACACACACAAACACACGCTGATTTATTTGGCTAGGTAGCCGTCGGCAACTACAGGGTGGCCCAATATAAAATGTCCCACCGGATAAAATGCAATTTCTCCGCAACCAATACGATTCTTCTACCAAAATTTCAGCATTTACAGAGGAATGAGTTGGAAACAATCCACGAAAATTTCACCTAACAAATTGCATAGCTTTAAAAGTTACAGCTGTTTAAATATTCAATTCCATTTTTAGAATTTCGAATGAGCGGTCCAATAATAGTTATTTCTTTAAGTTGTTTTTCACAAAGAAATTGTTTTGTAACACCCAAATAATGATGCCGTCATATGACCTCATTACAAGTTGTAAAGAAAGTGTTTATGAAGCAAGCTGTTAATAATTGCAGATATTTTAAAATATATTAAGTGCGTTTGGTCTGCCTGCAAAAAACCGCGATTTTCACGAAAAGTCGCCTGGTGGTCGAGAGATCCAAGGTTGAGAAGCACATCATGGTTCTGCTGGCATGTGTTACGGCGATAAGGGAAGACTGCACTTCATCCCAGACAAGGCTAAAGTAAACGCTCAACTTTACGTTGAAACTCTATTACCCAGACTCATTGAAGACTGCAAGTCTGTTCTACCATCTGGTTTCATTTTCCAGCAGGACGGTGCGCCTGCTCACACGGCAAGGTTGGCTCAGGGCTTTATTGTCACCAATTGCAGTGAATTCATTGGCAAAGATGAATGGCCACCAAACTCTCCAGACCTTAACCCTCTTGATTATCACATCTGGGGAGCTATGCTTGAACGCTACAAGATATTTCATCCAAAGCCGAAGAACATTGACGAGCTGAAAAAGTCTTGCAGCTAATATGGAACCAGCTGCCGCAGGACTCAATCAACAAGGCCATACTGAGCTTCACAAAAAGACTTCGAGCTTGTGTGAAAGCTAGGGGTGGACACTTCGAACATGCCTTGAGATAAACGGCTCAACAGATTTCTGATTTCGTAATGAAAGATGATTTTATTTGACATTGAAAATTGCAAGTGACTGTCCATTTTTCTTCGGAAATTTGAAAAAATGGAATTTAACATTTAAACAGCTGTAACTTTTGAAGCTATGCAAATTGTTTAGGGAAATTTTCGTGGGTTGTTGATAATTTATTCCTCTGTAAATGGTGAAATTTTAGTATAAAAATCGCAATTGGTTGCAGAGAAATTGCATTTTATCCGGTGGGACATTTTATATTGGGCCACCCTGTAGATAGTATTGATTTGCTCAAGCTTGCTCGGGTCTCTTTCCTGCAGAGATAACTTTCTGCCTCACGGTTCGTGACCTGGGCGTCACCCTTGACCAGGAACTTAGTCTTTCTCAACCTGTGAACTTGGTCTCTCGAAGCTGTTATTATCAGCTTCGCCAGCTCCGAGTGGTTTCTCGCTCTCTTTCTCACGACTCACTGGTGGTTCTTGTGCATGCTTTCGTTACTAGTAGAATTGACCACTGTTGCTCCATTCTCGTTGGCCTCCCCCTTGGGGTTCTGGGGCGACTAGATCGAGTTCTGCGTTCGGCTGCTCGGCTCATTGGAAGAATCCCCAAATTTGGCTCGGTCTCTGCCTACGTGCGCGATGTGTTGCACTGGCTGTCTGTGGCCCATCGGATCTCATACCGGGTTGCTGCTTTGGTTTCACGCTGCATCCTTGGCTGTGCTCCATCTTACCTCTGCGCCCAGTGTCCCAGTATCCGACGTTGTAGCGCGTCGGGCGCTTCGCTCTGCGACAACGGGCAACTCTTAATTCCACGGGCTCGCTTGACTGCTAGGCAGTGCCGAGCTTTCTCGGTTGCAGGCCCCTCCATCTGGAATGACCTACCATCGGAGCTGCGTTTGCTACCTTTGACCTATCAAACTGGGTTTTATAAATCACTCAAGTCTTTTATCGTTTGCCGTGGCTGGGGTGGGAGCGCTCCTGAGTAGATTTCTTGAAGGGCCGCTGTACAAATCTCCAGAATGAATGAGTGAATGAACGTTAAAATGCACACACATAAACACACACACACACACACCGACACACACACACACACGTGTATTGTCATAATCTTGACCAGCATCAATGCCCTTCTTTTCCGCCTCTATATGACGGACGGACGAACGGACGGACGGACGAAGGAACGGACGGACGAACGAACGAACAGACGGACGAACGAACAGACGGACGAACGGACGGACGAACGGACGGACGGATGGACGGCAGGGAGAGTGATTAATAGCAGGCGTTACAGAACGAAGAATCATGCATTCATTGAGCGAAGTGGACGATCGGCCCAAGGACGTCTGACATAATTATGGTAATTATATGAATTTGTACGGACGAATCGAACTATATAACATTATAGGCTACGGATATACGGATATACGGATATATATATATATATCGGACATATAAACGCTACTTAAAGGATCCGGACGGATGGACGGACGAACGAACGAATTTCGGCTTCAACAGACTGTGTACACCTATCATATTAATGGACGGAAAAGTCGGACGGACGAACGGACGGACGGATGGACGGTAATGTCAATCGACGATTATATAACGCCAGGCGTTACAGAAGGAAGAATCACAGGTGACTGTTCCCAATCACTCACTCTCACGAGCGCCCGTCCACTTTCGAGCGGTTAATTTTCTTGACCTCGGCATTCAACTGTATAGCCATCTGGACAACGTGTGTGTGTGTGATGTATGTGTGTGTGTGTGTGTGTGTGTGTGTGTGTGTGTGTGTGTGTGTGTGTGTGTGTGTGTGTGTGTGTGTGTGTGTGTGTGTGTGTGTGTGTGTGTGTGTGTGTGTGTGTGTGTGTGTGTGTGTGTGTGTGTGTGTGTGTGTGTGTGTGTGTGTGTGTGTGTGTGTGTGTGTGTGTGTGTGTGTGTGTGTGTGTGTGTGTGTGTGTGTGTGTGTGTGTGTGTGTGTGTGTGTGTGTGTGTGTGTGTGTGTGTGTGTGTGTGAACCGTCATTGAAGAAATATGAAATCTAACGCAGAGGATGGCTTCGAGAAAAAAACAGAATGAAAGAGAGAGGAATAGCAGGCAATGGGATGATGGAATGTGATGGTTATAAAAATGAGGAGGAAGAAGAAGATAAGGAGGAAGAGGAGATGACACTAAGAAGATGATTAGTGAGAGCAGAGGAGAGGAAAGTGATAAGGTGATGGATCAAGTGGTTGCATGATCTTGTTAGTGATAATGATGAAGATGGCGGCAAAATCAGAGCCCAGCTATTATAGTCTGAAACTGTCGTCTGTGGCCAACTGTGTCAACAATATTGAAAGCTGAAGCGACTGCTTTGTTGCTCATCATAAGTCTCAGGGGCTTAGCAAGGGTCGGCAGATGGCTGGAGTCCCGCTGTCTCTTGTCTGTCTCTATGCCTGTAGGAGAAGAAGGAGCAGTATAGTTGGAGGAGGGGAAGAGAAAAAGTAGAAGAGGAAGACGGAAAAAAGAGAAGTAAACAATGGAAAAATGAAGGAGAAGAAGAAGGAGAAGGAGAAGGAGGAGGAGGAGGAGGAGAAGGAGAAGAAGAGGAGGAGAAGGAGAGGAGGAGAAGGAGAAGGAGAAGAAGAGGAAGAGGAGAGCAGGAGAAGGAGAAGAAGAAGGAGAAGGGAGAAAGGAACAGGAAGGAAGAAGAAAGAAGGAGATGATGATGATGATGATGATGATGATGATGAATGATGATGATGATGATGATGAGAAGGATGATGATGATGATGATGATGAGATGATGGATGATGATGATGAAGGAGATGGAGAAGGATGAAGGATGATGAGGAGAATGATGGATGATGATGATGAGAATGATGATGATGATGAGAAGGAGATGGAGAAGGATGATGGATGAACGATGGCGATGGCGATGAGATGAAGAAGAAGAAGAAGAAGAAGAAGAAGGAAAAGAAGAAAAAGAACAAGAAGAACAAGAACAAGAGAACAAGAAGAAGGAAGAAGAGAACAAAGAAAGAAGAAAAAGAACAAGAGAACAAGAACAAGAAGAAGGAAGAAGAAGGAAGAAGAAGAAGATACGGAGAACAAGAACAAGAAGAAGGAGAAGAAGGAGGAGAACAAGAACCAAGAAGAAAAGAGCAGAAGGAGGATAAGAAGAAGGCGAGGAAGAAGGAGAATGAGAGAATGAGAAGAAGAAAAAGGAGGAGAACGAGAACGAGAAAGAGAAAAAGAAAAAGAAAAGGAAAAAGAAGAACACGACAAATGGAGCAGAAGAGCCATCTCTTTAGTTGAATGCCATGCATGAGACATGTAGTCAAGTGAGCATGAAGTGTCAGTGACTTCAGGGTACTGGATGTTTTATGTCTGATGTTGTTTTTAGTCGGCGCTAGAGGTCAGCCACCGTTGGCCTCATCTAAAAACAGTCTTCCTTCATTTTCCTAATGTCAACTGACTGTTCGCTTCGCCAACCATGATTATTACGACGTTCCTCCGTTAAGCTGTCAGAACGACGACGACTATGATTATGACGACGATGACGATGACGATGACGATGACGATGCTATAGGATATAGCCATTCTTCTTGCCTGCCCTTGCCTATGATTCATTAATCGATCAATCAATCAATCAATCGATATATCACTCGGTCGATTCGATCGGTGCATTGACCAAACGAGTAAGGCAGCGAAGCAGCCAAGCAATCGATTTTGGTCTTGTATACGCGAGAGTCGTTTTGTAAGGATATAGGCGACGTGTGTATCGATTATATTATGTGCATGTCTGTGTGTCTGTGTGCATGTGTATGTGTGTATGTATATATGCATGAGTGTATGTATGTATGTATGCATGTATGCATGTATGTCTCCCCTTGGTAACCACAATGTTACTACGTTTTACTGCCATAATTATTGTACGATGTTGGTTCAGGAAATAAACTGATTTGATTGATTGATTGACTGATGTATTATATGTATGTATGTATGTGTGTATGTATGTATGTATGTATGTATGTATGTATGTATGTATGTATGTATGTATGTATGTATGTATGTATGCATGTATGTATGCATGTATGTATGTATTGTATTCAGAGATGGGTAACTAATCGATTAGATCTAATCGATTAGCTAATCGATTAGACAAACATAATTCTAATTCCAATCGATTAGCTGTTGTCTGATGCTAATTCTAATTCTAATTGATTAGCAATATTCAGCTAATTCTAATCGAAAATCGATTAGCTGTTCGATTAGATGTTGGAAAATTAAGCTGAGAACACGTTCAGTAAGAATGAGTTTACAGATATTGAGTTTGAAGAATATACTTACTTACTTTTTTATATGAAGACTGTTTCAAACTTTTCTTTGTGGACTATGTGGACTTTCTCACATACAGCATTTGTGCAGCTTTTGGTATTGTAATAAACTAAAGCAACTTGCTGTCTTAAGTTGCTGTGCTTTGATTAAAATTTGACAAATTCATGAAGCAAATGTATCGAACTATCGATTATCGATATCTAATTCTAATTGCTAATCGATTAGCTGCTGCTAATTCTAATTCTAATCGATTAGCTAGAAGAGTTTACTAATTCTAATTCTAATTGATTAGCAAATTTCAGTAGCTAATTCTAATTCTAATCGATTAGCAATTCTAGCTAATCGTACCCATCTCTGATTGTATTGTATTGTATTGTATTGTATTGTATTGTATTGTATTGTATTGTATTGTACTGTATTGTACTGTATTGTATTGTATTGTATTGTATTGTATTGTATTGTATTGTATTGTATTGTATTGTATTGTATTGTATGTATTGTATTTTGCCATTTCTAGAGCGCTTCTCGCAGCATGAACCTTTCAGAAGCGCTCCCAGTGCGAAAGACCTGGAGAGAAAAGGCGGGATTTGAGTTAAGAGAAGATGAAGAAACGCTGCTGGAGCGACCGGTGGGGGAAGACCACTCCATAGAGCGGGGTCTATGCAGGCAAAGGATCTGAATTGGGCCACGGGGAACAAAGAGGTCAAGCCGGTCACAGGATCGAAGAGGACAGAGCGAAATGTCAGCGAGGGGTCGAAGAATTAGATATACTTCGGGGGCAAGACCCAATTGACCCTTGAGCAATAAAATTAGAACTGTGCATTGCACACGGGTAGAGAGAGAGAGAGCGGAAGCCAGTGAATTTGTTCAACCAGGAAAGTGGAGATATGGGAGAATCGAGGAAGTCTCGCGGCGGGGGTTAAGTACAGACCGAAGAGGAGACAGACGGACCTCAGGGAGGTCAACAAGGAGAAAATTGATGAACAGACAGACGAAGCTGGCGCTATATCATTCAGGAATAGAGCGATCCTGGCGGCAGTTGGCAGGGCAGCAGATCTGAGTCCTAAACAGTATCTCGCGTAGACAGCGAGAAGGTCGAAAAACAATTCGACCAGGGTGAACGCAATTCCTGAAAATGAATAGGTAGTTCGAACCATCATTACAGGTTAGACGCACATGGCTGTCGGTCTGAGTTTTTTTTTATTCCTTTTACAGCCATGTTCTTTTGAGTGGTTCCTAAATGCACTTTTTAAAAGTCCAGATATATACAATTATACATACATACGTACGTATATACATCCCAACTATTATACTGTACCTATGATGCTTGTATTCTTTGTTTCTTTCAGTTGGGAAAAAAATAAAATTTATGGTTATGGTTATATACATGCATGCATGCATACATACATACATACATACATATATACATACATACATACATACATACATACATACATACATACATACATACATACATACATACATACATACATACATACATACATACATACATACATGCATACATACATACATACATACATACATACATACATACATACATACATACATACATACATACATGCATACATTGTACATACATACATACATACATACATACATACATGTACATACATTTTCTTTGTTCATTGGTTGTATTCTTACGACTGTCTCTGTCCCTTCACAAAGCAGTAAATGCTTCATGCTTGTAGTGTCTGTATACTTACAGCCAATCTAAGGGAATCGCAAATGGCAGTGAATCCCTACAAGTTACAAACGAATCTGAGACCGCAGAATGGGATTAGGTTGCAGAGAAGGCCAGCTGTGTGCTGTAATAGGATTTGTCTGAATCAAAGTACTCAAGATAGCAGCAACTGGTCTGTTTAACAGCCATCTGGTCCTTCCAAAAAGAACCACACATCAGAAGACCGTGTGAATGGCAGGCTTTTAGTCGGCAAACTATTCAAAAGCGCTGCCTACAGCTAACCTCGTGTTATTACATACAAACGCCATAAAAGCTAGCCTCGTGTTGTTAAAAGTTGGTGAGTAAGCAGAAAACGCCGAGAGAACTAGAAAAATCACAAACGATAGGCCTACTGTTTTTACAGGACGTATACACTTCTCCTCTATGCCTTCGCTGCAGCCTACCTGCGATTGAAATCAGATACTGCTGCTAATTTGTCCAAGTCACCGTCGTTCTAGGTTGCATTGATGGCTTTATATCCGTCGAGATTAGGTAGCCTACATTATTTATTGTGTGCAGACGCAGTGGAGTAAAATTCATTAAGGGATCAAAGTCACAACGGATCGGTCCGAGGAGATGGAACCGCAGATATATATATATATATATATATATATATATATATAGTACATATACATATATACTGACACAGCGGTGGTATAGGGGTATGTTCGGTGCCTTGCAGCTGGACACACACACGGGTTAGAATCCACCTCAACAGTCGCCGCGTAGGGACCACAGACAGCAAGTCCTTCACTCGCAATTGCTCATGCGCTTCGGCGTGAAACAACCGATTCAGCGTCCGCGCAGACAGACACAAACAGACGCCACAGAATGGGCAATCTGGTAGGGGCGCTAGAACACACAACACACACACAACACACAATACAATACAATACACACAAGATATACACACATGTATATATATAAGTATATCTGAGCCCTAAACAGTATCTTGCGTAGACACACACACACACACGTGCTGGCATTTATAGCAAAATAGGAATCTTGCACAAAAGCGCGTAACAGAAAAATCAATCATAGTAAATCTTAAACAAATATGTTTTAAGCTTAGTTTTGAAAATCGATAATGTTACAGATTTGCGGATAAATATATATATATATTCTAGCGCAGAGTAGGCCTACTGCTGGCTGCCTTTGTGTTAGTTTGAACGTTTTTAGCTTTTAGTTCAAGGCTCTGTCTTAGGACCTACCAACTTCTCCGTTACTGGTTCAGACCTACACCCTTCTCAACCCCTTAATCTTATGTTCAAATTTGCAGATGACACTTAACTCTTTACTGGATCCTCTCAAGCTCATACTATTCCATCTGAACTGCATTTAATCTCTACCTGGGCTTCTGCCAATAACCCTTACCTTAAATAACTCCAATTCTAAAGAAATGATCATTCTCCGCCCTCGACACCAATTTGACCCTCCTCCTCCATTACCTAGTATTACCCGAGTTAAAACTTTGCAGATACTGGGTGTCATCCTTCAAGATAATCTCAAACTCGCATCCCATAATTATATAGACCACCTCACAGAAACTTGCTAGTTGCTCCTCCTCTTTTATGCTATTAGAAAACTCAAAACCCATGGGTTTTCTTCCCCATCCATCCATAATGTAAAAAGCCACTACCATTGCTAAACTTCTATATGCCTCGCCATCCTGGTGGGGTCTTACCCTGGCTTCCGATAAAGAACTCCTGGAAAAACTCCTAAAAAGAGCCAAACGCCTAGGTTACCTAGAACAATCCTTTCCAACAGTCTCTGAACTCGCAATATATCGATGCTTTTCTCCTTTTCTCCATATTGCACAACCCCAAGCATGTACTTTACCAACTCCTACCTCCACTCCGACCCCTCTCCTTTCACCAATTAAGACCTAGAGCACACAACCATACTCTCCCACCCAAAGATAACTCTCAATTTATTCCCAGATCCTTACATAAAAAATATTTACTAGTTTATTTAAAATTTTTCTAATTAACTCTTCTTATCCATTATCACTCATGTTAGCATTTCTGTTTTCATCAGATTGTTTTTCTTAATAAAACGAATATACTTTTTAGTTCGTATGCATGCGCGCTTGTCAGATGCAAATGAAGGATATTTACTTACTTATTTACTACGAATTGACTTTAAATTTTAATACTAGAATAGAGACCTAACCGCAATTCGCTTGTGCCTTTCTTTATTACGTCACGCGTTGTCACGGCAACAACAGCTGCGGAACATTATTGTTACGTCATCCGCGATTTAATAAAGAAGAAGAAATTTTGTTGGTTTGCTTCAAGTCGAGAAATAATTAGAGACGAGAAACTTCGGAAGAAATCAAGATGCCGCTTCTTCTCGAAGACTATTTGCGACGATGTTCGAAGACAAGATGCATGAGTACGTATTCAGGTCTAATAACGAATATATGACTATATAAATGAGCTGATTCTTAAGCCTATAGGTCCAATGGACTAGAATTACTGGCCAAATAAGCGCAGCCCTCTTGAAATAAGCGCAGCCCTCTTGAAGCAACTGGGTCTCGAATCCATGGTGATAACGTTGATGGTGATGATAGTGGTGATAATGGTTGTGATGTTGATAAATGTGCGGAATTGATATTGAGGCGGAGGCCTGTACCTGTCCCTGTCCTTGTTCTTGTCCCTGCCCCTGCCCAGCTCCCTCTCCCCTGCCCCTGCCCAGCTCCCCTCCCTTTCCCTGTGCCTCTCCCTCTCTCTCCCTCTTCCT